>JAQGAP010001519.1:0-19489 GCA_034697805.1 Orchesella bifasciata
GTGAAAGTCCTTGTTACTCCAGTCTCGATTTTACGACGAATTGTTTGAAAATCCATCGGACTACGACAAAGAAACGCATGCATCATGAGTGGATCAATACTGGATACATTAAATTAAATCGTGTCTGATAAGAACTTACTGCTTGAGTATTTTTGCCGCGTCCTCACTCATGTATTTCTGAATAGCTACGGCAGATTTATGATTACTTATTTTGTTCAACAGATTTAACGCAGTCTTTCGAAACGCCTTGTGATCCTCTTCATCTCTACGAAAAAAATTGTTTTAGTTACTCCCGTGTTTTGTCATATCTGGTTATTATCCGCACATGCATCTAACTCAACACCCCCACGTATAAATGTATGCTTACGGAACAGTTGATGGTTGTTGTGGAGAACTTGCTTCCGATACAGGTAACGCTGATGTTGTGGAAACTCTACTCCTGGTAGATCGTGTAGGGGTGGGCTCCGTTTCACTCAAGCTTTCTGAATCACCAACAGACGGAAGTTTAGTTCGTTTTTCAGGCTGGGAAGGTCCTGTTTTAGCCCGAGCTCTAAACATAGAAAACAAATCCAATCGTATAAAGAAGATTCATAACTACAGAACTTAATCTTAAAAAACATTTAAAAACAAAATTATAATTAACGCATTTAAAGGCTAAATTACCTCGTAAGTCGTTTCCCATCACTACCTTCTTCTGAGTCACCATCTCCAAACAGTTGTTGTTTCTCTTCATTGAGCTTCTTCACGCGCATCTTAGAGTAAGAAATTTAAAATAAAAACTAATTGATTGCACTAGCCATTGCCAGATTGACAATGAATAGAGTATGAAGAAACGAATGCAACTCAACTTACCATCGTTTTTGAGCTTCTGGACTTCTTTTCCTTTCCACCAAACGATGATTCTGATGCTGCTTTTTCCGATCCTTGTCCAATGTGAGACGCGTCATTACTCTCGTCTGCGGCAGCAGCTTCAGTAACAGCATCATGAATTCTTAGACTTTTCCTCGTTAATCTTTTACTGTGAGAATTTTCCTCGTTGTTCTGTGACTATGATGAGTGATTCAAGTCATATTTTTACACACCTGTGCACAAAAAATTGGAGAGCAAAATTGACTATATTTTAAAAAAAACTTACGGTTGTGTCATTTTCTGAGGAGAAAGTTCTTCCTTTGCGAGGTAACGGTTTAGAAGGCGAAGTCTTCTCTTCCCTCGTTTTGTTAACGTTTTTGTCAATCATAACCAATTCATCGTCCTCGTCATCACTAAAGTCTGCAAATAACTTCTCGTCAACATGTGAAAGAGGAGATGGCGGCCTTGCAGAATACACTTTGAGCTTAGGTTTCGTCTCAGGAACAGCTTCCTGATCTGATTTTACGTCCGAAGTTTCAGGACTAGTTCTCGAACTGTCCGATCCATCAATATCGTTATCTTCAGGAAGGCTCACATCAGGTTTTGTATTGCTCGTAGTTGTGGGTTTCACAGGTTCCTTTTCTTTTTCCACCGGCACAGCTTTCGTTGGCGTAGCACCTCTACGACTCCTGAGCACTGGGATGTGGGTTTCTGAATTTGAGGATTGACGAGTTACAGTCTTCTTTACCTGTTTTTCATCTTCAATCACAGTCTGATCTGGAATCGGCTCTGGTGAGGTAAGACGACTAGAGGTTCTTGTGGAAATCGGCCTAGTGGATGTTAAATTTTTTCTGGGCGAAGTTTTCCCTTTCGCAACTGCTTCAGGTTGATCACAGCGGGTTGGGGAGGCATTTTCGTTGTTACCAGTTTCTGGTTGGGAGTCTATATAGTAGAAGAGTTTAACATTGGGCAAATGAAAAATATATTGATTTCGAAAATGTAACGATTCTATTTGTTAAATTGTTCCTGAATAAATTGTAAATGACCCTTACCTGATTGCTGCACAGGCTCCACAGTAACTTCTACAGGCTGGGAATTTTTTGTGGGACTTTTACTTTCATTGGCTACATTAGTTTCAGTTTCAACTACTTTTGTTTCCTCTTCCGGGCATTTCTCAGGTTGTGATTTCTTTTCAACGTTTTCTTCCAACGGTTTCTCAGAACTAGTTAAAGAGACTGCATCCTTATCCGCCACTGGATCACTCTCGCAATCTACAAAATTGGCAAATTAATTAAGCCAAGTCCAACCAAAAGTTGAAAGTTGTAGCATTAGTGGGTCAAAAACAAACAAACCTCCTCCATTTGTTTCAGCTGTCGACGAGGGAACAACAGGAGCAGCTACATTTGTTGCTGGGACAACATCTTCATTATTAGCTAAAATCAAATATTTGATGAGATTGTTGCATGAGAATTGTAGCAAAATAATTTTTTGAATAAAATAACCCTACCTTTAGATACTTCTTGCGTAGACAAAGTACTAACGTCTTCTTTAGCTGAGTCTAATAAAGATAGGAGTCGCTTCAGTTATTAACTTTTAATTGTATTTACCCTGAGCCACTAAAGATGTAATAAATAAATTTAAATTTGTTACCTGCGACCGCTCTGTCTTTACTACGTCCTCGAGTTGTTGGTCTGGAAGTATTCTTTTGTGGGCTTCCTTCAGTTGGTTTTACCGAAGGAATTTCAGGCAAAGGCATACCAGGGTTTGTTACGGGCAACTCTAGTAACTTCGCAAGCGTAGGAGCTGGGGGTGCTAAAACAAAATTATTCAATCATCTACTCTTCCAAAATTACACAAACAATAGCAAATATTCCGTAAACAATAAAGTTTTTTTTACTCGATGCAGAATTCTTGGATTTGTCCTCCTCAGTTGTTCCTTCTAGTACAGAATGTAACAGATCAGTAAGTTCTTGGGAAACAGGATTGCTAGATATGGTATCTAAAATGCAATACAGTAACGCCATAAATACGTATCTCTAAACAGTCAGGCACTTCCAAAGTTCATCAAAATATAATTGAAACTCACTTTTTGTGTAGTCCACAATACGCTCTGGTTTCTAAACAAACAAAACGTGTACAATAACATCTTGTTCTTGATAATTATTCTAAATATTCTTGATTGATCCAGATAATTATTATTCCAATCTGTACTTACTGTGGTTTCTGAGCTTGTTTCAGGCTTTTTCTTGATAGTAGAAGGCGGTAGCTTTTTAATGGCATTTTCAACTATAGGATACCAAATGAGAATGAAAGATGAGAAACTTCATTTAAACCTTAATATTTGAGAAGATATCGATAATTGTGTTCCACATACCTGCATCTGTACAATATTTTACAAGAGGAAGAACGTCTTTCAGGCCGACCATATCTTGAAGCAGCTCTAATTGAGCAATTTCTATCGCAGCTTTTTCCACCTCTGGGTCTTCGTATTCTTCATCCAAGTCGTTATTACATGCGTTGGACTCCGTCTCGCTGTCTGATCTGTACACATTTGGTCATCCAATATAATTATAGCAACACACTAAATTAAGTTTTGTATGTAAGTATACCCAAGTTAATGGAATGTAAAAATACGTACTCTTTCATTTGAAATAATTCTTCTAATCTGTTATCGCAATCGCCAGTCTGAATCTTTTCGTTTTCTACCTCCGCAGATTGGTACATCTCCTGCATTTGCTCCTCTAATAATTTGCTGGTTAACACAAGATCTGATAACACAAAAAAACATATTCACTTAATACACACTTGTTTAACATTTTGAGCTACGACGTATTTAAATTGTACAGAGCGTACCATTTGATGTGTTTGCTAGTATATAACGTCTTTTCTCCGGCTCTGTGAGGAGCCTGGGAGCCCGTAACGTAGTTGAAATGCTTCCCATACCCACTTGATAACCTTTCTCAATCAACGCCCGGTACTGGGCTTCACACGAGGATGCGGTAAAGTTTTCTCCATATGTTGGAATCTTCTTATTTTCAATTGCTTCTGCAACTTTTGTCCTACAAAGGGAAACAAAATATTTCAATAAACTACTCGCAGCTTCCACCTTGTCAATACATCTTTCCTGTCTTCGCATACCAATCAGGACTCTGACTCCAATCATCACCGTACAGGTAATAAAGGGCACTGAGCAACAAGAGATTTCTCTCTCGAACGAATTCACCAGTTTCAGTCGGCCTCCGAGCAGTAAGAGTCTCCCACGAATGCTCTACTCCTGCGTTAGTGGCTGGAACAGCTTCCGGACCTTTATTCACTTTCCCCATTGTCGTCCCCACAAAGTTATCCATTTTGAGGGTCATTTATTCACTCAATAGTTGCACAACGCAAACTACCTACTATAAAATAACAGCGACGGAGATTCTTAGCACTGAGAACGAAACACTAGGAATCAAGCACTACTGGCAATCCTAAATATTTTACAAACTCTCAAAAACCAGTGGTTCACCTATGCCAATTAATTTATTCCAAAGGTAATCCAACACTTCAACAATGTAATAAATTTCTGCTAAACTAATGAGGTAGTTGAATTATACAAGCATAATATAACACTTTTTCCCCACAAAAACACTGAATATTTACAACACAGAAGCAAAATCACAAACAGTTTTCGAACATAACAAAGCAACTGATGTGTTCGACCGGAGGCTCCCCATCAATATTTCGATCCGATCGTTTTACTGAAGAGGTCAAACAAAAGGCGGGATGAACACAAGAAAACTGTTTGTAATTTAGTAGGAGGTCAAACAACAAATTATGCTTAAATGTTGAAGCAACACCGTGACTAAAATCATGTTTGTTTGATAACATTGGAAATCGTCGCTCTAAAAAGAACAACAACAACAAAAGCACATATACCTTTTTACATGTTACAGCGAACACTAATCTTCTGTAAGCCGAATCAGCGATAAAACAAGCTGAGTTTTAGTTTCATGCCGTCTCTCAAGGACTCAGTGGGGCAGCGTGAGATTCAGATGGTAGTGGTTTTCAGTCAAACTTGTCATTGAGCAGTTCCCCTATAATTGAAGCCGGTATAGGTATTCTTTACTCCTATTCTCTCTATATCAACTATCAACTTACTATATCGGCAGAGTATGCTTTGTTTTCCATATTTTGCATTTTGTATTGGTGAAAGCATCATCCATACTCTTGTACAAGATGAAATAATGCTTGCTTAAATTCAATTTTTATCTTTTGAATGTTTTTGGTTAGGAAATCATCTAGAAGGTGTTAGAAATAGCTATCATTGTCACGCCGGAGATGACCAAATCATTTATAAAGAATAGAATTGGATTTAGGTTCCAAGGTCAATGACGTTATTGTATGATTAGTTGCAAGGAAAATTATTCCGCAATAGACCCATGCGTAAAATAGTCTGGTTTCAATGTTACCTATTTGGTAGTTGAATAGGTTTTCGACTTAGGACTTCCGAATTGGTTAGCTGGGGTTAAGTGAGAGACCAAATTTGAATATTACTTCAAATCCGTTAAAGAAACCTAGTAAAAGAGCAAGATCGTTGAACCCATTTTTAAGTACCATATGTTGGAATAATACAGAGAGCTAATCATCACTTGAAAGCGTCAAGCCGATTTTACATAATTTGCATTGATTGTCTTACAACACATTTATGCATATTCTGGGTAAGTTAACTTAAGTTTTTGTTGGTATGAGTTAAGTTAGCATAGGAAGGTTACGGCAACATTGTTAAAGAATAATATCATTCGTACTCCGCCTTTAAGCTCGTAGAATGAATAATAGTTGTGACCTGTAACTAGGACAGTTTGGTGGTCTCAATCCCGTTCTTGGTAGAGTTGGATAGGCTTTAAACAATGGGTCGTTTCACAATGAATGTAAAGTTGAATAAGTTTGACTATCCGAAATCCAAAGTAGTTATGATTGGATTACCTGCATACTAGTAATATTTAATAGCATAAGCTATTGGTATACCACTGCATCTCGAGGTGTGGGTTTACTCTTTGGTGATGATATTGACTCATTATATTTTTATCGAACGACCATTACGTTTTTGTGTGACTGCTTCGAAATCTAATGGTTATAAGATATGTCCCGGAACAGAAAGATAAAAATTCATTTGCATGTAAATGAAAGAAGCTTCCACCCAGAGGGCAGGATTATAGTAAACAGGAAGTGGTTAATATGTGATAACAGTTTCGGGTCCACAGTGCCTGTCATATCAGAAATATGCAGATTTTCTTTTTTTTTAGTATCAAATTTGGCCGTCCCGTAATAGAAAGAATAATTCCCTGTGATTCTTCTGAGAAAATTAAGCCATGTCGCTGACTTTTTGTTTGAGATTTTAGATATGATATGATATAAATAATAATTATCTTTCTATTACGAGACACCTTTTTTGGTACTTTTTCTAAAAATTTGCATATTTTTGACATGGTGGTGGCTGTGAACCCAAAACTCATATTGTAGACTTACCACTTCCTATTCATCCGAACTAGCCTTCTGAGTAAAAGCAGTTTTCAGTTACATGGAAAAATATTTTTTTCTTTCTATTCCGGGACATACCTTAACCATAGACAAGAATATTTAACCAAGTTCTTTTGGTAGGTGTGACTGTATTTGAATAATTACATATTGATTAATTTTAGTGATGCATCCATGACTACTTTTACTTGGACTTGTATTAGATTTTTGTGACAAGTTAGGGTGGAATTTCTGATTTATTTTATTTATTTTGTTCCGATAGATTTTCTTGAAAATTGGTTTGACGTAAATGTCCTGATATCCGAAAGCAAGACCAGAAAAACTACCATGGCAGCCAAAGAAACCGTGTCTGACCCATCTTTCAATAAAACGGGATACACTTGCGACACTGACAACTCAGGTAGGGGAATCTATGAGAACAATTTTTATCCTTGGTAGTAATTTAATGCTTTGTTACATTAAAGGTTCAATTTTTATCGTTTTAAGATGCCAACTCACTGGACATATTGGCTTCCGTAGCATCGAAGCGAGAAAGTATACATCCATCATCATCTTCAAGATTTGATGAAAATAAAATACCGATGCCTAAAACCTCTCAAACTTCTGCGCCCTTCGTGATACACACTTTGGGAACACCTAGCTCTCATGTGGAAAATTTTGCTAACTGCCAGGACTACGCTAACATTTATGCTAGCACTACTACTACGACTACCCATTCGATAGTTTATTCAATTCCTACGGTCTTTGGCAACAACATTGGGTCCATGTACGCTGGAGGTATGTAGGTTTGCGTTTGATTATTGATGAATCGAACTAGTCAAATGGGGACTTAAAAGGCTTTCTGATACTTTTATAGCTGTGCAAAATCATGGTGGAAGTAATCTAATGAGTTCTGAATTCGGCGATGGCTATAGACAAATGCCAATGGTGTACCCAGCGCAGACTACTACTTTCTCTTCGACGGAAGTGGTGCACATTTCTTCAAAGAAATGCTTCATGTGTGAGTACTGCGTTGGGGTATTTGATGACTACTATTCCTTCATGCATCACATGAAAGATTGCACCAGTAAAAGAGAAAAATATATTCCCACTGTTGGCGACTCTAAACCGACCCATCAGTCTGTATCACTGGTTCCAGGACATAATACAAAAAAGCAGGTTCCATGTGCGTATTGTCCGCGAAAGTTTCCAACAAAGTATCTAGTAAAGAGACATGAGCGTATGCATACAGGAGCCCAACCGTTCACTTGCTATGTTTGTAACGGTAAGTTCAGGCACAACGGAAGCTTGATCAACCACATCAAGATGAAGCACCCTAAAAATGACCCCTATAGATGTCGTAAATGTCAAATGACTTTCAAAACATTTGAAGACAGCAAGTTGCATCGCAAACAACATGATTTCCGAAGGAAGGACCCAACTTTCGTGGGAGAAAGCGCTGGTACTGCTAACCTATCTCCAGTGGCTATTATAAAGATTCCTATCTCACGCCTCTCTCAAATTGATCGGTTAATTTCGGTTAGTAACAAAGGAAACGTGTGTCATGATTCAGATGAAAATACGGACTCCGCTCCTGAAACTGAGGGTTATCAAAACAAATTTAATACAAAAGCATAAAATATCTTGATTTGATATCGTAATACACTAATCTCTGTTTTCATCCTGCTGTGAAGTAACAGTTTTTACTATTATTATTTGGTTTTTCTATTTCATGTAAGCAATTAATAACCGGTAACTTGTTGCCAGTTTATTGTTTTGTTGGATCTATCCGTCATTCCGTGCAGGGGCAATATGGCTCTATAACGGGTTAATTTTTAACCAACTTTTGGCTGGTATGGTATCAAACGAAAGGTACGAAGGAGTTGAATGCAAAAATTTTATATTGTGACTCTTACGTGACTATTGCCCTATGATCGGTAAATTTATTCAAATTCGAAAACTGAATGATAACGTTTCGTTACGTTATCCATTGGTATTTAAAATTTCATTTGACGTATATGCCCAAAGGTGTCGTTTGTAAGTTTATTTGAATTTTTAAATTGTGAATGGATTGGCATTTCTTTGTGAAAAGTCAGACTATCCTGTTATTATAAAGTTAGTAAAGTATGTACTTTTATATACATTTACCTTTGAAATAAAGTTTTGTCATTAATCCCATTTTACGTCTTTATTGCAATCAGTATGACTATTCAAAACAAAACCAAATAAGTAAAACAAGATATGAACATAATACTCGTGTAGTCGTGTCGTGTTATATTGGTGTATTTATTGGTAATTTTTTTAAAGTATGTCGTGCTTAGTCATAAAAGATTAAACTGTTTTTTTTTTCATTTTTCATAATAAACTACATAATATAGACAGGTTTTTGTAGATATTCAGCACAGGTAGCTTTTTGTAAAGTTCACGCATTCACATTTTGTTTTTCCACCCACTCCTACTGTAGTTAGTACAGTTACACTTACACTACATATTAAGGTACTAAATCAATTCAATGATTGTTTCATTTTAGTTACTAGGAAGATTTCAGTCAACAGCTTTCTACCAGAATCAGTTCTACTCATCTACCCTTTTTTGTTCAAAACATAAGCTTGCACCTGCAAAACTACATTGCACTCTTTCTCATCTTACCTAACTAACAATTACATAACAAACAAAATGACTACTCCAGCTGCGATCCACCATTCTACGAAAATATAACAATCATAACACTAAATTCATCTTTCCTACCGTTATTACAATGTAAATCGCTATACACATATTGTATATGTATGTGTGTTGTATACCCTCGGTGGGTAAACTTTAGAAGATTAGACCATTCCTTTTCAATGAGGAACAAGATTGACTCAAATTCGACGTTTAATAACTAAAATTGTACCTCACAAAAATCGGGAACTCAAATTCAATCAGACTCAGACTATCTAGACATAAGTACATGCTAGTTCAATTATTTGTAAATATTGTAGTGTGTGTCGTGTGATTATATACTGCTTAAAACCATTTTGCATATTATTATAATATATAAAAATTTAACGTTCCCGGTTCCCACCACCCATTGCGCAATCACACTTCAAGATTTATACGAGCTGCTCTTCCCACTTCCAAGTTGCATTCGAATACACGTTTCGATTACTTAAATAATTCTATCTAAAATTTATGAGAGTGTAGTTAACCATTATTTAAAAACTATGGCTTGGTTCAGCAAGTCAGGTCTAGGCTGACTACTTCGTCAAGTGACTGAATAAATAAAGCAACAAACTTACTACTACATCTATACATTCTAATTGAACGTTTGAATCAGTAAAATGATACATGGTACATTATGCACATGATATTTAGATATCATCATTTGCTTATCATAAAGTGGTACTATGTAAATGCACATATTTGCTTTTGCTTCTTAATAGTAGATAACAGAACATGAGACCTTTCTTTTACAAGTATTTATTGCTAATACATGTCATTAATGCATTTTGTAGTCTCGGAAGATCTACAAGGGAACTTCCAAGACGATTAACTACTTTCAATCGTTGAAGTCCATTCCTTCGGGGTGATGAAACCCATCATCGGTTTCCACAGGTTGGCCAAACATGGGGTCACTGCTTCCTGTGACGATGCTCCTGTCTTCGTCCATTATGTCACAAATATCATCGACAGGGTAAGTTATCGGTTCCTGTAAGAGCAAGGACGACATTCCGTTAACTAAAAATTGTTTGGGTGCAACGAGTCAGCAATAACTCTACTAGGTTAAACAGCTTACCTGTTTAATTTTAACAACGTCGTTGCTCAAAAGAGCAGTTAGGTCTTCTGGAGAACTACATGATTTCCAGGTAATAATATTTTCAGGCAGCTGCAAGCCACTTTGCTTACAAAATTGTTCGAGCCGCTACAAAACGAATGGAAATAAGATATTACGAAGGAACCCTTCCAACTTCAAAGTTAAATTTGAAAACAACAAAAATTACAATTCGTACCTGTAGCTTTAAAAGCAATGCCTTGTTCTCCAGCTCAACGTTCTGTAGTTTGTGGCATAAATTTTCATTGTCATGCTTTAAGGCCTTTGTGTAGTCCACGCTTGCTTTCAAAATAGATCCTTTGTTTTGTTTCACGTCCCCAATGATCTCATGATGCCTGGAAAATTGTGAATAAGCCTTGCTTTGAAATATGCTTTTTATCCAGATGAATATGATAAAGTCGTGATTTTTTTGTTTGAAATTTACCGTTCATTTTGTTTTGGAAGAAGCCTGCCTTGCTCCGTTATCATGTCGTTAATGTGGAAACGACGCTTCCTTTCAACTATATGAAGAGTATGCTCGTTAGTTTTAGTGTCCTTGTTTCCCAAATAAAAATTAAGCTATGCAATTTGAAGGACGGAATGTGAACTAAAACCTTACTTTTATTATGGTTATCCTTCTTGATCCGATCCTTAGATACTCTGACGGGTTCCCCATTACTATTAACCACCACATCTTTTGTTGAGTCTGCAGGGCAACTTGAGCTGGCTTCAGGAACACCACTTTCGCGATTAAAGCCAGGCTGGGGAAGTGATGCCACTTGATCAGATTTATTAAACTGGTCACCACTCTTCTCATCGTTCATTAACAGTTCCTGTAATTCCATAAGTATTGATTCCTGTAATACGTAATATGCATGTGATAAACATCTTTAAATCATAATCTTATTAATCTAAAATACAACCAGGTTGTTCAACATTCTTAAGAAGGTTGACGGGATTCTTGGGATCCTTTTGATACCCAAAAAAGGTGATGCGTCTTTAATTGATTTATGGATGATTACCTCGGACAGATCAACAGCTTTGTAACCATTGTCCCCAAAGCTTTTTGGATAAACTCGTTCGATTGTCATCCTGTGGCCGGTGTTATGTTCAGGAATGAAAAACGACGACATTTTGAATGACCACACTTCTATTTAGCTATCAGAATTGAACAAAAGAAACTAAATCCACCTCAAAAGCTTTATAGACAATTCTATTTTGCCGAATTTCAGGAAATCGTTCAACACAACTGACTGCTATGTAAATCGCTGCACAAACTCAGCAGCCACAAGTTCTGTTCTGCTACCTTTTGCCAAAGAAACCGTCAACTTCAGACTAAATGACCAGGTCTGTCGTTCGGGACTTCATGAAGCAGTTTTTTTCTAACCGTGCATAAATGGCTAATTTCAAATAAACACAATAAGACACAGAACATTATCTTGAGCTGTGGGTATCATCGGCTTCCTCATTTTGACATTGAGAATATTTTTCATTCCCTTTTAAACTATAAAATGAGACATTACCGACAGGATCATATTACACGACACTATATATGTGTGTAACAAATTTTTTTTGAGCTGCTATTTATATTTGACAGTGGCTAGAGAAAACACACTTGCCCAGAAACTTAATTCAGTATACATATGCAAGTTTTATGATTTCTAGGTAACCTTTATAAACATGGAAAGTGCGAGTTCAGTTTGACTATTTGGAATATTAGTGCAGCTGCAATTCGCTCCAGTATGACACTCTCTCATTTAAATACTTTTCTACAAGCTCATTTGCACACTCGGTTTAAAAACACAGATCGTAAATTTTTATTTTATCCATAATACTTGGCCTCCACCGGCTTCTGCACATCTCTCATTATCATTATTTGCAGAAAACGAGGAATGCATCCGTCAAATGCCCTGAGCCTCAATTTTGTGCACACTTAATACACTCGTGACGCAGGTTTTAAACCTTATACGCTCATAAAAGTGAATTGAAGAGAGGAGCCGAGCAGAGCGTTCTTGAAAAAATTACGAAATGTTCTCCCAATTATAACTTTGAAATAAAACCAAAAAAAATCGACTCCTAATCCCTAAAATTAGAATCCCCAAGATTTGTAATTGATAATATTACTCATCCTCAACAAAAAATTTGGATGTCGCCATTAAGCTGTCATTCACACTAACAGACGGTAAGATATTATTGGTAAGTCAAGTAACCTGATAAACAAAGCACATATTATCGATGCTGGATGCTGCAATTTCTTTCATTTAATTAACGGAAAATTATCGGAATCCCATTGAGTGCAACTGACGTCCATTTCGACATGGAGACTCTAGGTAGTAAATTGTGTCATCAAAACAACGCTAGTCATACTGTACTCCAATTACGTAAATATTTATGACAAATCTTAACAAGTAATATTTGTTTGTTGAAGTTGAACCCAGCATAATGCGTACCAGGTCGGTGAGACGCTAGAAATGACACTTATATTCAGTATTTGAATGGATGCATTAAAAGAGGATTAGTTGATTCACGAAAAATAACAGCTCATCCATTATGCGTGATTGGTCGGATTAGGGAGGGTGTGTTACCAACATCTGGCACCAAAATGATTGCCTGACAATTTTCTTACGTAATTTTGAAATGGTAGCATGTCCAATGCATTAGATTCGGATAACGTGGAATACTCCACTCTACATTTGACCTGAGTAAAATTTTAACACCAAACGCAATGCCATACCATCTAAATATGAAATGCATTCCATTCAGCTATTTTAACCCCATCAATAGAGTCCACAATCAGGCTGGTATTTACACGTGTCTTGTCATTCTCTTCGACTCAAACCCTTATCATATTCATGCTAAGAAGTCATTACTACAATCAACATACGCGACGCATATCTTGACTTCATGCTGGTTGAAAAAAATTGAAGCCGATGTCCGTGCTCGCAAGGGATTTTACAAGTGCGATAGTATAAGTTGAAGAAAAGCTTGAAACGAAATCCTTTTCTTTATCGGGATGCGTGATATGCAAAACAAGAATTCTTATGAATGTTATCACCCCCAAAAGGACACTCCTTCCCAATGACCAATCAGAAAGTGGGAATTGATCTCAGCCCAGGGCAAAGTTCACTCCAGATAATCCTCATGATGAGCATGATGAAAATGTATTCCAGTGTTACAGAGCGTCATCAGCAGCTTACACTAAACCCTTCCGATTGTGAATTGCATTTGGCATTTAACAAACAATATTTTTGTTGTACAAAATGTGGTGATGAAAAACTACACATTAGCCAATGCCCCCGAAATATGACAAAGCGAGCTGGGGGTTGTTTCTCAACAACCAATTATTATGCAAGATGTTGGGGGACGTGGTTCTCCTAGAGATAGCACCTACTTTGGGATGATAAGACGCAAATAAATCACCTTCTAATGGTAAATCCCAACCGTGTCGTATTCTTCTTGGTTGTTTGTGTTTAGGAAAATCAAAGATAAGGATTGCATCATAACATACCTCATATTCATCGTTGACACTCGTGGCCACCGAGCTCCGCTGGGATGGACCAGGTGAGGCGGCAGCTCCAGGCTCTAAAACGGGAGCAGGACTTAATGGAGTTGTACTATAGTTTGGAGGTGCTGAGCTGACTGCCCCGTCTGCCACGATGTGTTGGATCCGATTATGTTTCACTGGATGCCTCAATTGAGCCACCGTTCCTCCTAGGGATGATGCGTGAGCGTCAGGAAGAGAGTTGGCAATATACTGCTGAATGTTTAGACGTCGTTTCTGCTCCACGTGAAATGGTGTAGGATTTTCCAGAGCTGAGTGAACCTATATTGGAAAAGAGATGATAACTATGAGCTTAGAGCTACACACTTAAAATGAATTTTGCTCATTTACTTTGCCATTGAGAGGTTAAAAATTCATAGCATGTACCTCATCATGAATGCACTGATTATACAAACTGTTGCGTCTAATTCGTGGTTCAGAAATGAATTGGGAAAATGCAATTCGACATCTTTAAGTTGGATGACCGAAAACTACTCTAAAATAATCTTACCTGTAAAACTCTTGGGGGCACTACAACATTCACTGACGGAAGGGAAACAGGGACAGCACTAGATTGGGATGGCGCTCTTTGTTGTTTCTGCAACTCCTTGTCACGTCGTTCTTCTTCCTGGGCCTTTTGCCGATCCATGTCCAGTTTCGTATTGGCTCTCAGCCGTACATTCCTGGTGGGAGTTGGCATTTTGGCACTGTAAGACCATAAATAAATTCCTAATCAACGCTTATCCATGAGTAACAATAAGCAGGTATGCTATTTGGCGTGGATATCCATTCGTAGTTTTCTTTGACTTAAAACCAGTGCAAGTCACTAGCTAACTGGATGAAGCTGAACGAAATTCGTTCAATCCCGATTTCTTTCATAACCTTGAATTTCATATTTCCCATAAAAATACAAATGTTCAGTGCAACAATTGTATTTTAATAAACCTCTTCAGGAACCGAGTTTATAGCTTTTATTATGAATATGAATATATTATTGATTAGAATGCACAAAAATGTATTTTTCCAGGAAAATGATCAGTTTCGAATGGAATTTTTATTTTTAGGGTGTCAAACGTAACCTCATTTCATTTCAAAGTCCAGATCGCGGTATGTACAAGACTTGCTAACGAAGACACGCTTCACATACCGCAACATTTAGACCAGATGTGATAATATGAGATGGCAATTCGTTAACACAGATTTGATGATTTTTGGTTGTGACGGAAGAAGCAGACTCCAAATTCTTCAAATCTGATTGTGAGTAGTATAAATACTGAAGCAGATCAATGTACGAATATCTGCCCACACATTCATAAACTACGAGCTACATAGAGATATATGCTTAAACATAACGCAATTGCCAATTGCAATACAGTTCGACATCTACAAGATTACAATGCATCACACACTTTTGAAGGTTACATGAATTAATGGATCACTTTGCTTTCATAACACTTGTAAAGTTCATGCTCATGCATTTCGTACCGTCAACACATAAAACTAGCATTGTAACGACAGCTGGACATGCTTAAAGGAGAAATGTGCTAACTTTCTTGTTTGATTTAAACTGAAAAACCATGGCATGTAGTAGTACTACTGGTAATAGGTACAGTGTTTTCGTTTTCAATAGTAATTTCATGCAGGGATAGATAGAGAGCGAGCATAAAAAAACGAGACTACTTGTCCTAAGTGAAGTGCAAGTGAATTTAGGCACGACTCATTATCATACGAGCTGCATAAAATAAATTACCAACTTGTTAGCGAATTGCCTCAATAAAAAAACTGACGATGGGGAGAACTATGGCTGGAAAAGTATGATAATGATATGCTTCCACAGTCTGACTTTTGAAGCAATAATAATGATCCTAATATTCATCAACTGTGTGTTACTTACGACGAGTGTCCATGCAAATGATAAAAAACAATGCATGCAAACTTATACACCTAAATATCTAGCAAAGCTGTAATATCGGATTGGTAAGCTTTCAGAATGTGATGTGTACACAAATTATGATTGGATTGTTTGGGAGTGATGCATGTACATTACATTAATCTGATGTACTATAAATATGTTATGACATGATTTGTATATTGATTTAAAAAAATGAAAAATTGATTACGAAACCTTCAAGTGCAACATGAAATAAAATGACAAAAGATTTGACTGCTAATCTAATGCAGTGGCCAACATGAAAAAAAAGTTGTGTTGTGCAATTTTTAATTAGTAGCGGTGAGAATGAAAAATATTTGGGAAATTTGTTACAACGAGACCTTAATTATGTAGCATCGAATTAACATTTTCATGAAATGCAGTTGGACTGGCAACATTTACCTCAAATCACCTCATTTTGAAGGTCCAATGTGGTACCATGTAATACGGTTTTGACATTTTGTAAAATGTATTGTATGTAATTTAGATGTTCTCAGAGCGCCCCAAAAACACATAATTCAAGCTGAATGTTGTTCATACGAGTTTTAAATATTATTTCAAGATATTTATATGTTTAACGTACTAATCGGAAGTGGAATACGACGACGAATCGGTAGGCATTACAGGAGGTGACGTGACGTACGGCAGAGGGGAGGTTTGGGAGCAAGGCGTACCTGCACCACTATTTGAATTGAGAAGTGTAGTGGAGAATGAAAGCGCCGAGGTACCACCATTAGCCAGAGTATTTTGTGGCTGACTTGACAACTGTCCAACGATATTTGCTGAATTATTTTTGAAAGAGCTCTCAACATTGAACTGATTGGCTCGGTGTTCGGAAGCCTGGAGAGCGGAACTAGGACCATGACTACTTGTCGGACAGCGCATGGGCTGAACGGAATTAAGGTAGCCGATCTCATTGTTATTATTATTGTTATTATTATTAGTGCTGGAAGAGTGGCCGTTGGCTAAGCCATTTGAGGAAGACGTGGGTACACTTGACATTGACAGTGGCATTGGGATACGAGTGTCATTTCCTTCGTCATTCTGACTCGGAACACTTGTACTGGCACAATCAGTGAAGGCGAAAGCTTGCTGCCAAGATGGCATCGTGCCAACGGAGGAGATTCCATGCTGAAGCTGTTGAAGATTGAACGCAGCTGAAGTGGAGTTTGCAAACGGATGATAGCCATGATTTTCCGTAGTGGAAGAACTCACTTCGATTTTATTACTATTACTACTATTGCCACTCATCTGCCTGTCACTCCAACTCATGCTAGGGAGCCCCGAGTTGAGATAATCACTGTTGGAAAACATTATTGCACCAGCTTGTCGTTGTTGCTGTTGATAATGTCCATTAATAACGCTACTCCCACTATTGTTCGCACCAGGAAATTGACACCCGTTCTCAAACCCGATGAACGAACCACCATTTCGAGACGCGCTCCGGCACTCCGGCACATTGTTAAATACGTTTGAGAAAGTATCAATACACGCCTCCATAATCAGACACGGTTTGTACGAAGAAGAAATTCTTCGTAGCGCTTTGCACAAAATAAAAGTTATGTCCTTACGACAGAGAGTGCAAAACTGGGGACATAAATGGAGATGCTGTTGCTTGCAATCCCAATTCGTGGAAATGGGAACGTTTTTCAAGAAACATTGAATCACGTCTAATAATATGTCTGATTAAAAGTTCACCATCAAAAACCTTGTAGAAACCACAAAAAAATTAAGATAAGTAAATGTCAGCTTTGCAAGCAACGTGGAGTTTAATACAAGACACGACACATGTAACTATTGTGCTAGTACTGCGACTTCAATCGCGTGAGGTTCTCTTGCACACTTGCACTCTGTGAAATCTTTTTACGGTCCCAACGTAAAAAGCCAAACATGCTTCCACTGAAACTCCAATCGTCATCTACGCATAAACCCACAACTCTGACTCAGATGAACTCTAAATAGCAACTGAAGCCTCTGCCACGATTTCGTTAAGTGAAATACCGACTGCCGTACATTGTACATACATTACACATTTCAAGTAATCTTTTTCTTCTCAGAGGCACATATTTAGGCTTCTCTATGCTGGCGATTTAATTCTCTTAATCTTTCTTGTACAAAATAGTCATTTGGAGCGATGAAAAGCCCAATCAATGAATTCCCTCATGCAGTTGGGCTAAACTACAGATGATTTTACAACACTAACTAAGTGTTCCAGCACTGACAAACCATCATGAAATATTGTGTGCCTTATGTACTTACAAGAAGTTAATACTCTCGAGTTGCAATGCAACATAGTTATCTGACAAAAAAATATGTAGTAACATGCTGCGTAAAACTACTCCTCCGATTGGCATTACAAAATGTGGTCCATACCGTTCTGCATAATATGAATACTATCGACTCTCGTTGGATGTCGAGAGAAACACTAAAAACTACTCTTATCAAGTCACAGATTAACTGTAACAGAGATACAGAATTGTCAAGTGTCGTCGCACATCAATCTGCATATTAGTCTCCTGAGTTTCATTGAGGATTGAACTTCAGTTACCTGCTAACGATATGTACGTTGGCATACACATCCCGTATTTTACCTACGTTGCGTGTAGCTTGCCACATTTCGTTGGTATCTTTCAGATTAACAATCTTACTCCCTTGGGATTTATTCATTCCAGTGATATATTCATATGCATTTTAATTTTTAAAAGAATGGTGCAACGGGATGAAATAAAAGATACCTGTAACAGGGTATGAGATAATGAAAAAAGCTTGAGAGGAAGAGTTAAAGAGAACTAATTTTCACTTCGATTCATTAACAATCCGATTGCTAAGTGATGCAAAATATGTGTACATCAAACTCCATTGGGATAGCGATAACAAAAAGGCATAATTTAGTCATCTCATTTCTGTTGTTAGACTGGTTATGGATCTAACATTCCAAACGGTCGTGCTTTAAAGCTTTGCCAGCTGGTTTGACCAACTCCATCAGTTTTCAGATTACATACATGCATACTATTATGAGTTGCTTGAGGAAGGATGGTAGTAGTAGTAAAGTAGTAATAGTAATGACATTTAACTTTCTAATTCTTCGTACTGCTTAGCAAGTACAATACCCGAACTAGACTCTGATCTCTGGCTGGCTAACCATGGGCCACCGACTCAAAAGTGTCTATTCTTGGATCGGATTCTCCTCGCAGATGTAGAGCGAGTGAGCTTACTTAAAACGGTTAGAGTATATGTATATGTGTACTGAATGTAGGGAGTCCAATGTACATACGCAAATGTAAAATTTGCGTATGAAACCGCATACCAAAAAATTCGTCAAAAGCCGAACCAACTAGCACAAACTGTCGACCACTACAAAATGTATGTGCAATACGTCAGTCAGATTCAGTGGGATGCAATCTGGACGGTTGCGTAGCATGGACCGGTAGCAAACCAGATAAGTTAACATATATTACGAAGTAACGTGTCGCTGCACTAAAAACATTTATCCAAGCGAGTAGTTAGGTTGTTATACGGAGGTGCAAAGCAAAGCCAAAAAAGCCCATTCTTTTCACCTACTCGAGATGCTCAGATTCTGCTTAGCAGTGCTTGACAGAACGGCAATTGGAGTGGAGTAAGCAGTTATATAATGTAGAGCATCAACAACATATGAACAAGCTTTCGCTCCTAAACTCTGTTTAGTTCTTATGCTCACATTGCTTACCACCCAGTCGGTACACTGAAATCGTTAGTCGGCTATGCATTAGTCTCACAGATTTGTGAAACGCCAGCATTATAATTGCACACAGCAGAATATGCCCCCTTTAAACTCCTTTGAACACCTGCCAAGCCATGCAAATCTCAAGGTTTCTTGTATGCAAAATTGGGGAACTTCAGTGGT
>JAQGAP010001520.1:0-19488 GCA_034697805.1 Orchesella bifasciata
GAACTTTAATATAAGCTCGCCATATTATGTAATACTTTTTATAACGGTTGTAAATCTATAATACCATATTTATGTATATGTATATAAACCTTGAGAGTTTTTCCAAGTATTAATACTGTAATGATAAGAACCATCAATGTTTTGCGTAAAGTAAGGAACTACGAAATAGGAGTAGCTACTTAAAAGTATAATGACTCTCGGTAATTATCTTCTACGAGAAAAATATACTATGTAAAAAATAGTTGTACCAAACTCGGAAACTTTTAAGGCTGAAATGATCGTGCATGACAAGAAGCAAAGACTTTCAAGGCCAACAAACTTATTCCAGTAAACATGCCAAATTTTGAGCAGAAAAATATTGAGCAAAAGATCCCATACACACCAACACATCTAATAGACAACAGACATACTGTTTACTAATTTAAAAGTAAATGGCAAATTCTAAAGGTTTAAATTACACGTGTTTAATCAAACTCACCATTGCAAAAATTTCCGTAAACTATAGAGGTAGATGAAATGACCAGACGATGAACAAGAATACATACAAATACAACTGAAAAAGAAAAGAAAGCTGGCTGATTGCATTCTCTATAAGTAATAGCCAAGGGAGATCAGTTTTTGGTTCCTGAAGATGTAAAGAATAATGCTTCTCTGGAATTACACAAACGTTTATTATAATGACATCAAGGTCGTGTGATTCCTTACCGTGAGGTATACATGGATATGGATTCCAATTACTTTTCATCTCATCTTTTCCATTTCTAGCATAAACTACAACCGGAGTAAATGCATATAAATTCAGATCGAAACAGATAAGATGGTTTGTACAGATATACGTCCTCTTTCCAAAAACATGGCAGCAAAAAATTAAAACACGTGAAAGAATGTACTGGGAAAGGGATGAATGGAAAGGAGAAAAATATTGAGTTAGTTGGCCCTGGAGAATGCAGAGCAGACATATAAGTTTCACTACATAGTGATGAGCTCGAGACAGCATGAAATACAAGAGACTTTAGGGAGGAAGCTAAAAATCAGCGTCGCATGCTCAACTTTGGTAACCCAACGAGCTAGCTAGGGAAAGGAAAGTAAGTGGAAGAGAGAACAAGAAAAAGCAACCTACTGTGAGAGCGAGAGTAGCAACAAGTTAATCCAACTTTCATGAGCCGTCTTTCTTCAATTTTCGCAATAGTTTCCCGTCACGCAAAGGTCCTTCCATTCCATATAGTTTCTTCGTATGTCAAAATCACTTTTCGTACAGATCTACTTGATACTTCTTCAAATGATATGGGTTTGATCAGAAATGTATATGGAATTATGGGGTGCATAACGAGGCATTATGATTATGATTTGATTCTTTTCTCTGTAAGTGTAAGTCGGAGTGTAGTAGTAACTGAAGTTTCAGAATTGCTTTCCTGTTCTTGGCATTTGCCATGATTACTTTTGATTGCACTGACATAATATATTACATGTATCTCTATTCTACGTACTCTTTTGGTAGTGAACTACTATATGGAGATCATTTTTTGGGCGATTTTTTTAGATCTCTACTTCTGCCATTCTCCATTATCAAACATACTTGCGAAGCCTAACCATGGACCTGGACTACTCCTTTTATATCAGTTTTATGAAGTTTACTGAGAAAATTCCTGATTTACTGAAGAACGATGAAAATTAAATTTTGCTCTCGTATCACCAAAATTATCTGCGCCAGTACTACACAGCATCGGGAATATAATCAAGTGTGGTTTCATTGAAACCAAATTTGCTTCATTGTTCCCCACGAGCAATTTTTTTCTTGTGAACTCCTCGTCCTCAATATCATCAAATATGTTATACTTATGTAGTTTGATTGAATCTAAATTGAAACTTATGAAAGACACACTTTTGTATTCTGAAGAATGCTTGGACAGAACTCTGACTAAAATTAATTGATTAGAAACTTCAATTGACCTGTGCGTCATTGACGATAAGTATGATGTGATTAGCATTAAAAACATGTATGTATGAAGTCTGACACTTCTGTGGTTGTGGTTTGACTGATAACAATGAATGAGGGGTGTACCGTATTTTAGTTGCTGTTGCTGTGCGTATGATACTTGTTTAAACTTACTTGTTAGTGGAATCGAAAAAGGAGACAACTGTGAAGTATTCTGTTATTTATACTTTTAACTTTTACTATTCATATTGACATTCTGTTGTACTTTTTGCAGGGAACAAGAGCAAGAGGAAATTCTCCGAGCTCGACTTGGTCGACGTGATTCAGCTGCTCAAATTACAACTATTTCACCGCCCACTGAGGTACGTCTTATACTATTGACTATCTCCCCGCAATCAACATGCTCATTAATTATTTTCTACTTAACTACAGTCAAACCAAAATACTTGGAAGCAAAATCCTCTTGTAACAATAATTATTTTTTATGAAAGATTGATACTTCTTCGAAAACATTAATTGGGAGGGGGATGAAAAGCCTTTCATTGCACACATTATGTTCTCTTCATAAACCACCATATTCAATATTTGGAATGTTCTCAAGAAATATATTCATTATGGTCTCATCATCTAATTTCTTACAAAACTATATAAGGCTTGCAACTTGCCTCCTATTTTTAGATTTAGCCAACTAATTTTAAACATCCAGTGTTACTGGGAAATTGCCGACCTTTCCGAAACTAGGTCAAATTTTTTTTCTTAACCAGCGTAAAAGATTGTTCTGGATGCTTGATTCAAGACGGCTGGAGTTATACACAAAACATTTTTAGTCCAAACTTCTCAAGAGGTTTGCTGACATTTACGAGTGAAGGAGTCAATTTATACCAGACCTCAAGGCATGTGATCAAATGCCAACTTCATGCATCATGAATTAAATTATTTACGTCTAATGTGACGTCTACCCCATATTTCCGTTGTGTATTTTATGTTAGGTTAGAGGTCAAATGATAAGTTATGGGTACAAAAACCTAATACTCTGGAATATGCAAGGATTTAGTTGCAAGATTCGCGTAAAAACGTAAATATGTAATAATTTTGTGTTTCGCGTATGATGCTAAATTCTCGGTAATATAGTTACCAATCAAATACCCACAAAATGAACTCTAGAACCCTGCTATGCAAAGTTAACAAACCGGAAATTTATTCCTCTGTATGTACCCTTCCCGTAGGAGTTTGGTTCAATCATTTAAATGGATTTGGATTTCAAACAAGCAGCTTGATGTGTAGAGACTAGAGACATGCTTTACATTTTTGTCGACAAACAATCCGCACAACATCCATATTTTTAGAATTTCCACCCACACAAAAAGGGCTCTGACTGAGAAACCTCTCGAGTGAATTTAATTTTGGAGAAAGGTACATATTTTTTCAGAAGAAGACAATCAAGTTCATTCATTCAGTTCACACACATTTCCCATATCCTTTGTTTTGTCATAAATTGAATTCCCAGAGTGTGTAATACTCCACGTCTCCCTTTGTTGTCAGTTGAGTTTGAGTAGGCGAGTTTGTATCCAGAGGGAGGCTAAAATAGGACAAAAATCTTTCATCTTTTTTCCGTTCCTTAAAAATTAGATGAGAAAGAACAAGCGCACCCTTTTCCCACCTACAATGATAATCCAAAAAACCACGCCGAATGTCAGCAATACCAATTTATTATTAAGTGAACACCAATCTTGTCCAATATGAGAAAGGAAAGAAGGAGACAAAAGAAAGTGAAGTGGGCAATATAGCTTTGTTTCATTACATTCTATGTAGAAGATTATTATGATGATTGTAATATGTATGGGATGTCGTCCACTATGTTCTTTTTATTGTCTTTATGACTAACTTTCTCCTCTCATCTTTTGGTTGACTTTTTTATTTCCAGGTACGTGAGACATCGCCGCCAACATCAAGACGTCGTCGTAGTTCGCTAGCGCAATTGACAGATATTTTACGTGAGTGGGGAAGTGGAGGTGGCCTTAAAAAACAGGACAAGTCTTTATCGAGACGAGAAACTTTAGCTGATTTAGCCAGGTACGCTTACTTTCACCAGACCACACACACACACTTCACACGTACTTAAAGTTTTTTTCAGTCTTGTTTTTCTTCTCCATATGCTACACCCACGCATCCTGTCTTGTCAAACCACCGGTATATTCTTGTCTTGCTTACACACAACTATGAGGGATGTTGATGTTCCAGCTGTTGCGTTGCTGTACTGTGCACTGTACTCCGATTCTATGAACTTCACATGCTCTTTCCGCAAGTAATGTCAAAGCTTTCGGTTGTGCCGGCTTTCACCACATACTTTCCAAATATGAACTTTTCAGGATTTACGGCAACGTTACAGTACGGAATAATAATCTTTTTTCGTCGACTGAGAGCATTTTTACTTTCTCTTATTAAATGACTCCTCTAGGCAATATTGACATGACAGGGTGTATGTATAAGCTTTATCTGAGTGGGTGGTAGCTGTGTGGTTGGTTTGATAAAGTGAAAAAGGTGCAATAGTAACAGTCATCAGCATCTTAAGTACAATAATGTGATAGGCATAAAGTTGTATGGTATCATGTGAAATGTTTGTTTAGTTCTTCTCATCAGGCTCCTCTCGTTATTTTTAGATCGTTACCGTGGGCAAGACGGGAGTCGACAATAAGTAGCACTGTTGGTGCACGGACCAAAAGAAGAGAATCATCCGCAGATATAATTAAAGGGAAGCTCTCTCGTAAAACTTCTGTTGATAAAAGACGTGGGTCCATTACTGCAACTACATTTAAGCGAATAGTTACTTCTCCAGGTACAACAACAAATCACAATCAATTTTGATAATTAATGCGGAAACATAATATGATATGATACAAAGGCAAGGCGATATATTACGCTTTGAACACGCCACCACAATGACAATTTATTTGAGACTCTTCTAAGGAGGAGGCGAAGGGATGATGAAATATGATAACGTTTGTTTACTTTTTTCGTAGAACCTGTAGAACCACCTATTCTGCCACCAGCAATTTCTCCTGTAGAGCCTAGTTCGAGTGAGAAAATCCGTAGGGAATTCATAAGGCGTAGTTCAAAACCAGGAGTTTCTCCTGAACGACCAAATCTCACGAATAAACATCGCTTACGAAGACAATCTACCGTTTTGGATGAATTCGGAACCAAGAGACGTGGATCAAAGTAAACTCAAAAGACACATCTAAACATGATAATGATAATAATATAAGATAAGATAATGAGTCCTTGAATGCTCACGATAGTCAAGTTTTTTGCTTGGTGAAAGCTGAGAATGTATATATTATTATACAAATACATTGAGATTGAGTTCTTTAAATTGCATTTATCCAGCACTTTTTTTACATCATTAAGAAAGAATGTGAGCACATTTTTCTCCACTTTGCTTACTCTAATATAACGAAGCCTCTTACATTCACACTATTTTGTAGCGTCCTTTTAAACTTTTATATTTATAGCTAAAACAACCATTTCTCTTTTACTTGCCACTCCTCTGCCATTTGCATTGTTTTTGAATCTACGTAAAGTGTAAATAAGAGTATCAATAAATTGTGGGAACTTGGAAAATGTTTATGAGAGAGACTAACTGCGCTACAGATTAATATTTATGATAAAAACTACTACAAGTTTTAATATTTCCTTCTGTTGTGTCATTAGATTTGAAATGTAGTTCAGGACAAAACTAACAAAAAAATATAGTGGGTGGACACAAAATGTAATTAGTTCAATAGCCCAACTCAGTCTCAGCAGATGACAAACATGTTGCAGTATGTCTATACAGTATTTGCATGTTTCTTTTCTACGCCAAAGAAAGTCAATTATTACCTTTCATTTCAAGGAATGCCACCGTCGGACTTCCTGTACGCCCTCGCAATAAGCGTCTGTAATAATGTAACCAAACCGATATAGTGTTACATACCGAATGTGACTAGACTCTAAACCTTGTATATTGTGCAAGGGCTCGTTGGAATTTTTCTGATTTCTTTTTAACAACAACTTGGCATAGCTCCTTGTGCTCATAAATGTAATAAAACTGAACTTCAAAATTGGTTCCAACACGGAATTTTGTAATTTTCTTGTTTCTTTCTCCCTCGCCAATTTTTTGTATTTTGTATTGGGTTCATTAGTCACGTTTTTTTGTGTAAAAGTATTCGCGCATTTGCTACATTGTACCTTTGTTCTTTCTCTACAATAACTTTTACTTCCGTCCCGAACACGAATATCATGTGCAATTATATAAAATTCTTAAAACTCAAACAAAGATTACAGCAAGAACAAAATACTTTTTCCAGCAGAGAAAATTGTACAAAAATGTCAAAGTAGATGAAAGTGGTTGAATAACGTTGATGATTTATAGGAAGCTAATTGGTGGTAGACTATGTTATTTACAATGCGTGGTAGACTATAAACTTTAGACCTTATTGGCAATTGCGTACAGCCCCATAGAACAAAAAGAATTTAGTTTGGTTGGTCACTCTGATTACATTGTACGTGTTCATGTTCTTCACATCTCTTCAGTATTTATCTTTTATCTACAAAAATTGTTGTGTTGTATATGGGTAAATATTATAGGATGCCGCAGATCAGAGAGTTAGATGAGTTGAGACGGTTGCAGTTCTATAAATTTCGTGACGGAAACCGATTTGTGGCACTGAAAGCAGGACCATTTCAAAGGTTGCTAAAACACTTTCAAAATCAATACAAAAAACGCTAACAGTTTTCTTTTTGTTCCACAACGTATGTGTCTATTTAAATTTTTGTCTTCTCTCTTCTCATCTACTCTGTCGCATACACTAGAAAAAGTGAACACCTATCAGATTTTTACTCATCATAAGATATGCGTATAAAGTATATATTGTACTTAACTGTGCATAATTATTCGTAGATATGATATGTATTACTTTAATCATGGACATTATGATGCCAATGACAAAAGAGTTCTCATGAAATGTATAGCTATGTACACTGAGATCAATCGCGCACATTCTGTATGTTTGTCCTAGTATATTGTCAACCGGAAGAAAATTTTTGTACTTTCGGTGACGTTTCTTCAGTTACAAAGGACGTTATATAATTTTCAAATTCGTATTCATTTTTTTACCTTTCTGTAGGTTTGAATTGTTTGCTCTCGCAAATTTTCTTTTTTGTTTCTCGACGAATGCTGGATTATTACCGAATTTTTGTAGCAGCATTTCCTCTATTTGCCCTACTATTACGGATTTTATTAATTTTATATGAATTTCATTTATTACTTTCTTCATACTCCTGTAAATCTTTCTGTAACGTCGAATGTTATATATACATATACATAGTTTAGTTACTTATATTTATTTAGATGAAGCTTTATGGCTGACATCATGTCATTTTAATTATTGTTGGTTTTTATGCAATTGTAGGCCATTCTTATCCCCCGATGATGGGACAAGCGACGAGCATTTAGCTTCGCAGCGGAAAGCTCGTCGAGACTCATTGTCCCCTGACTCTGCTGCAGAAGATGATACTCGCTTTAACAGGAAACGTCGACAGTCACGAAGACAATCTACGGTATGTAGTGTGAACGACTGGATATTATTCTGTATTTAGCACATAATTTGCTTAATATGAAACTTGGTCTTATCATCAACTTCACAGGTGACGAATGATGAAAGGCGAGGGTCGAGAAAGTCCCCCGACTCATCGTCAACATGTTCCTCTCGGGAACCATCTCCCGTTGCACCAAGACCAAATTTACGAAGACAATCAACCACAGAAGAGATTTTAATAGCTAGAGGATTTAGAAGACAATCTACCACCGAGGAAATGATCCGTTGTAGAAATTTTAGGTTCGGAAATATTCCGCAGTTTCAAAGATTCAACTAGCGATTTAGTAACGTAGTTTTAAGATAGGTTTAAGTACTTCAATTAATATACATAAGCATTGGAGTAAGTAAATGTATGAATGTGTCTTACGAGGATATCAAGAGTTCGTATTAACGTTACTACTTTCAATATAAATTTGAAATATTTTTTAATTTAGCGAACCGATGAAGAAAAAAATTGCGACTGTCCAAATGTAAAAAAAAATGGTGAAGCATTGTAGCTGATTAATAGTTACATTATATCCATTAAGAAAATTACTATGGGTGGGCCACATTTACTTTGCCAAGTTATGATTCATTTGATAAGTCAACAAGCTGAAGGTGATTCTAGGGCAAAAATTGCAACTGAAGGACGCAAAGGACTAAACTGGCTCAATATTACTACAAGTGTTGAAAAATTCAGCATTTTATTCAAAAAACGTATTGCTATTCAGTATAGGTCTTGTTTTTGAAGAAGCAAGGCTGCTTTATTGGACAATTTTCAACTTTGAATATTATTAACACGTTTCTACACTTTCTCTTGGTCAGAGTAGTCTCTCCAGTCGATTAAAGTTATTGAATCGGTTTTGTTTCAGGAGACAGTCGACGCAATCAGAGGAAATGACAAAAACCCGTGGTAGACGAGATTCAGCAGCACAGATCACGGATGGGACCATTGGAAGCATGATTGTGGAAACAACTTGCGCTTTCTTTGACACAAGTACGCAAACAGGTAGGCTTTGATTCAATTTTTTTAAGTTGACTGTTGTGTTGCCAGTGTTCGTGTCAGCTTCACCAAGATTCACCCGGTTTCATTGATACTTTTTTCATTCACATTTACTGCATTGAAACTATAAGGACGGATGTAAATGCAAAAACATGTTTATGTTTGTATGTGTGAAATATATGCATGTTTGTTGAGCATTTAGGTTCATAAGATATCAAGTTCCATTACGGTCTGAAGTTGTAAAAAGCATCATTTCAAATGATAGTAAGCTTTCTCCAAAACACAACGAAGCTCACTCTACCAGATTTCCTGGGACCCAACTTCATTCACAGCTTTCCAAACCCCACAGTAGCCCACAAGTTCCGGTGAAAAGAACAAGATGATAGGCACGTTCCTGAGTGGAAAGAAAGGCGTCCGTAATAAAATAAGTAGAAGTTCAGCTGCTTTCCCTCTGCACATACACATACACACAGCCTGTTAGAATTTTGCATAGTATCCACCACTACTCCTTCCACTTGTGCTCCGATACTCCTATCTAAATATAATGTAACATTGCCGATGGCTATTCAGAATAGAAAATTTCAGCGGAATCATTTTAGCTAGATAGTCGTCCACATCTTTCTTCCGTACTTATTCTCAGCTAGTTCCATACTATATTTTCCGTCTGTGATACAATTTTCATTTGAAAAATTTTCATTCGAAATAAAGATACATGGTCGAGTAGAAGCTGTTGCTGCGCTGCAAAAAAAACACATTATTGTTCACTCTTGTCCTCCATTCACCATTGTGTGCTTGGAGCCCAGTACAGAAGCATGGCACTATGTTCCTGTGTCCTATGTTCATGTGCCACCAAAATATGCATAGGCTTCTCACTTTCTCTTCACTTTTCCCTACGTTTCATATCCCTTGGAGCAAAACCATGTTGCCCGTTTTACTACCACTTCCTTTTGATAGCAGGAAAAAATGTAGTGGATCAAGTGTAGAGAGGAATTCGCTTTCAGTCATTGTGTGGTTCTCCTGGTGTAAACATTAGACCTTAATCGTGTGGATTCACTCATTTTAAATGGATATATATACGAGGTGAAATAGTGAACCATGTTTTATTTCAAAGTTATGGCTATTGTTTGCGCCAAGACAATAATAATGTTGGATTCAATTGTCGCTTCATGAGTCATTAAAATAATATTGTTGAGGAGAAAGCAGAAAAGGATTCCAAAAGTGTGGTATACGTTCCCCGCAACTTATAGCTTGAAGCCAATGGTCGCCATTGATGATGTGTTTTTAACTGTTGCTTCCAGTTGTAGATTCATGTATGTATATGAACTCATTTCATACGATACTGCAAGGATGCAGTAATTAAGTTTTGCTGACAAATATGCAGTCATTGCAAATTAATGTGATAATTACAGTAGTGGGATAATTACTACATCATTCAAAAGTGTTCCCAACACCTGGCGCTCTATGAAAATACATTTTGTCATCATTTTTGTAGTAAAGTGAAGGCATTCTAACTGCTGGAGCCTGTACGTTTGTGCTGATTATGAGATAATGTGACTACGTGACTGAAAGATTTACTAAAGCATGTGAAACAGTTTTCTTTTGATGGTTATTTACACATCCTCACAAGGTGATTGGAGTGTTCAAGTGCGTTGTTATAAACCTAGCCACCATTATCATTTCTTCCATTCGGTGTTAGATCTTCCAAATGTGAACACGTAAATCGCTAACTGTCAACCTTTAGTGGGCGTATTTAAAATGGAGACGGAGACAGTTGCATTATCCATTAGATTGTTTAGGTTTACAAAAGATATGACGTTGAGAATAACAAGATGATATGATGACACAAGATAAATTTAGTAAACCATTTTGAATTTTACGGATAAAGTATAATATTCGGGTTAGAGTATGTGAATCGTGTTGTGAAATTAACGGTTTATTACGACAAGAAAATAATGAAGTATAAAATGGGGGCCGATTAATCAGGACTGGATACCGAATGCATGTAAGTTTGGATTTGAATCTGAAAGAAAACTAACAGATAATTGCCAAGCTCTCTCTGGCTAAACAAAAATACATAACATTTATATTTACTATAAGGGGGTTATGGAGTATCCTCCATGAATGTATCGTATTCCTTTCATGTTTACGCTTACTGTTGGCAATTAATTGGATCATTGAATGACATCCACCAGCATCCAACCCCAAAAGAATACTTTGATGTAGATGTAAAGCTACATAAAGAAATGGAGCTGAATTAGCGTTTTCACCTTTTCACCATTCAGTTTTTATGTAATTCATCAGGTTAACATTATCTACAATACAATACGCATAAAAACAGGGGCTCAGATCCAACCGGGGTAAATAATAGTGATATAGTAATAACAAAGAGGTAATGTCTACATTTCATCGCCCCAATTTGCCGTTTACCTTCATTATGAAAAAATATGTACATATTAGATAGACACATGGTTATGCAGAGGCAGGCCCACCATGAGACGGCTTTCATCGTTAGATCTTTTATTATCATTGCTATGTTTTCTCTTCACTTTTTCAAGCGTTCATTCACATATCTTGCTGCATAATATACTGAAGAGCTCATCCAAGTGAAACATAATGGGCCTTATCGTAAGTGTTCACGCTTGCTTGGGAAAAGTGTTGATGATCGTTATACATTATATATAATAACCTCACGCTAGTTCTAGCCAGCACAGGCAGGGTTTCCCCTTGTACTGTAGTTTGCCAGTTAAAACGCTACATACGTAGTTTTAAAGAAATGCCAAGAAAAGGCAACTTAATGGTATCCATTTATATATGTATATATGTAAAACAACTATATAGTGGAAAGGGGTTAGCTTAGCGTGCATAAAATATACATAGTCTGTCTGTTTAGACTTCTAAAAGATTCGCATATCATTGCTCCACGAATTTCCATCACACATTTGCAAACATTTATTCATGCAGATGTGATAATATTTCTTTTTTGCTGGGAAAAAGTGCTCGTTTTTAATGCATGTAAAATACACGCTTTGCTAAAACCCAAAGTTAAGTTGGGTTGGCTGACAAAACATGGGCACGTTTTTGTAGTGAGTTGTGTGCGAGGAGATGAGATGTGCAAATTATGTGAAAGCAACAGAGGAAAGCGTAGACACAACCCGGGAAATGTATTATAGATTTGGCTGTACACACAGCTTCTGAAAATGAAGGCTTGCTTGTCACTTTTCCTCCAACAGTTATGAATTGTGCATAGGCAGACATGGAGTGTAACTAATGTACATTCTAAACGTTTCACTTGTCACCATCTTTCATTCTGTTTCATAAATAAAGTGTATACAAAACACGAGAGAATATAACATGCATACTGATCAGCTCGCTCGTTTTCTCTGTTATCAAGAAATTTATTGATTTGATTCGTATTTATGCAGTATAGGCTCTATAAAGGAAAAGTATCATTTAATAGAAACTGTCATTATCATGAAATCGGTGGATATAGACCCATGTAATCAAGAGTTTCCTGTTGCTCTGCTTTTCTTAACGTACAATAACTGAATGTAGTCATGATGAAAGGCTTACAAGGTGGGACCAATCAATGTGCTTGTACTCAAATTTGAACTAATTTTATCTACTACGTCCAATAAAACAGGTTCAAAACGCAGGAAATGTGTTATAATGTATAAGCATACAACAAACTTAAGTAGGATATACACAAAACATGTTATTCACAAAGTGAAAGTTTCCTCCAAACGAAATAAAAATGCGGAGGTTTTATACCTACATGTAAGTACATCCGTGAAAGTAGCTCCCCGGAATAAGAAAGAATGGGAGTATGTATTGTGTGTTGTAAATGCACACAATTTCGTTGCTCACTGTGTGTGTCTCTCTCTCTCCTGAATTTTCTTCTTTAGAGAATAGTTCGTCATCGTCAAGCAAAGTAAGGCACATCCAGACGATGCAAGTTACAGTAAAAAAAACTCCGTCAGCCTTCCACTCTTACGATTAGTTTAAGTCAGTGAGTCAGTCAGTGTTTTGGCATGTCAGTATAGAACATTTATAGAAAGAACTGTCTTGCTATTCACGTCTTTAACTTACTCTCAGTTCTACAATTTTCTTGGAAAAGGGAAGCACACACTGAGACTGTTCTACAAAAATAAACCTCGCAACAAAATGTAAGTATTGTAAGTATGCGCGTTAAAATAGACTTTTGGAAGCGACCATGGCTCATGTTTGGCCATTCTGAATAGCGGAAATGTTCGAACTGATTTTGTGACAAATAGCAGCTCACACACCATCAAAATATGGAACCTATTTTGTAAAATTTGCATTGGGTCAATTTAGTGCACTTTTAGCTGAAGTAATACTCGATGCTCTTTATATATGACTGATCTTGCCCTTTGGCGCAACCGCTTTTGGCTAGTTTGACCTTTATGCTTAATTAGTCCTATGCGGTGACAAATATTATAGCCCTATTACATTTTAAAAATTCGAACTATTCTCGAGAAATTATAACTTGACAGACAGACGGACAGACTAATCTGACTATGTGCTTACACACATATTATTCGTTTGTGTACATTTCATTGCGTTATAATGTTTATAGTGCGAGAAATTTTCGAGAATGTAGATATATGTATGTACATGTCCATTCAGTTCTGACTTGTGAAGTACATGATGTTTTGGTCCGTCTTGCTTATTTCCACATTTGTTGTGCCATCATCATCAACTTCTTCATCATCTTCATGACTTTACTTTTGGCTCCATGTCATTTCTTTCCGTTGTTGTGAGAAAAATGCCTGCAATTTAGGCAGCATCTTTTTCGCTAGTGCTCAAATGCTCTAGTGTTTTATTAATTTCCACCTGAGCAGCTTCCATACAATTCTAAAATAAATAATGCTCTTTCGTATACCTTCTATTGAACAAAATATTTTTATGTTGGAAATAAATGGGACATGGATGTATTATTCTCTTCCAACGTTACTTCTTCCCCTAGTCTCTCTAGCTCAAAACACCTGCACGTGTTCCAAAAATACCTTCGTTCAGAGAATTATCAGTGTAGCAACTGGTAGCTTTTGCTCTTTCTGACTAACACTTTTTATATGTACTAATGGAACTTTTAAAGTGCTTCAATTTGTATGCGTGCGGTATGAAGTACAGCAAATTTATAATAATCTGTACAACTTTGAATCAAGGAAACGGAGACAAAAAAGGAGACTAGCAACAAGCATGTAACCTTGCTAGGGTTAGGTAGGTCTTAAGATGTGTAGTGAATCTATAGCACTCTACCGCATTTTGTATTTCGCCTTACTGAGAAGCGGATGGAAAGACGAAGGTGAAAGTGTTTCTTCTACATAAAAAGTAAAAGCAGAAGGATAAAGGAAAGAGAAAATCCGCCGAATTCCATTCCTTTCCTTGAAGTCGGTCATGTACGTATCCTTCCTCCATGGATTCTTCTATGTATGACCAAAGTACTGTTCTATATATCGAGTGGTGAATGCACATATACCTATTATTGTGCCTTTAGTATGTAACACTAATAAACATAACTGTAGGTATATATAACTCTACATTATAGTAAAGTAATGGGAAGGAGGCACTTTAGTAAATTATGTATTTATGGATATGGATCCCATATAAAATACGTGGCCGTTTGTTTGGGTGCGTGAGCATTCATCTTGGTTCATGCAATTCAACAACCAAAACACTTGGCACAAGAGCGAAAGTGTTCAATTCAGGTATATTCTTACAAATCCATGTACACAAGTACACATACATACATACCTATATACATTATATGTTCAAAACTCAATCTTCCTTAATGTGTTCAATTTTTTGTAAAATGTAATTTGAAAGGGAGTACGATTGAATTTTCCTATTTGAAGCTAGCTTAATGATGCTGTATGATGTTACGTCCATTTGTCTTTTGGCATTTAAAAAGTTTTAAATGGGAGTGTGACTTTCTCTGTACGTAAAACTACAAATAGGTTTAAATTGTTAATCAAAATATATCAACGAGCTCTCATATTTTTGGAAACTTTAATCTTTATTAGTAAATGTCGCTCTATATGTATACCGGGACTATTACTTTACATATATACAGGACCAATAAGATATACAACATGAAAAGGTTTGTGTTTCGTCAAGGCGTTGTGTCGTAGTACATGCATACGAGTGGCTTGTGTGATTACTCAGGCTTAAGATGTGCAAGCACAACAGCAAGACTACATTCTCAAACCGTGACTACTCCTCAACATTCTGTCTGAAGATTAGCATTCGACTTTCTCCCAGCTGCACCACCACAAAAGTGGTGTTTTTGTACATTTGTATTAACAGCCGAATCACGTCGCGTTCGAGACGCGGAGCAATCAGCTAATGTAGAATTTGTGTTGTAATGATATCCTTGCGACGCCGTGCATGACACTTGCTATAGAGTCACTTCATACGGATGTACTTCGTATACACCAAGTTACAGACACCATATATATGATACATAGAGAACATTAACACAATATACTTTATCTTTCTGTTCCAACGCTCATCAAGAGCTCCTTTTATGTGTTTCGTTTATATACCCATCCACAACTGAGATTTCTTGGCATCTTCGTCGTTAGCAAAAATAGTGGTAGTCCCTTTTCTTTTGATGGTGCGTTATTACTCCAAATCCTACTATGAATTTTCATCTGTCCTCAGAGAGAGCGAGAAAGCCGACGTCATTCGTGTGCTGAATGAGTGACAGAGACTATTTTCTGTGATGAAATGCGTTTATTCCTGTTGCTTGCTCCTTTTCCTGCCTTTAATACCTTTTTCATTTCTATCACTTAAAATGAAAGTGCTTGCCAAGCCGCAGTTAGTTCCCTTGTCTGTTAAGACATGGACCGAGTATCAGGGTAAAAGTGTGCATTATATGATTTGTGTTACTTCACCCTCCACTGCACTAAACTAGAGCCTCTATATTGCCGCTACTAAACATCGATACCATCACTTAACTATTCTCGGGAATTTAGGCTATAGATGAATTCTGAAGATTACATGGGGTTTAGGATGTAATAAAATAAACGATGAAGGGAATTTATTGTGAAATGTCATACCAAAATGCAGCAAGTCGATGAACTTGTATATATATCATATTACCTACATCCATGAGCCTGAATTCCATAGTCTGAAAGGACACGGTTTAATAATTCATTATATGCTATGACATTCTTTTTACTTGCAATCACTCTTACTTTTCTTTTGAAGATAAATTTGTGAAATTAATACTGTTCCCTCATTTCCCTCCTCCGTCTCTTTGTTTGTAACGGAATGCTGAGAGGAGTGGCGGTGTAACGTGTACCCATTTCAAGTTTATTCTCATGTTTCACACAACAATGCCAACTTAAACAAAAAGTCTCATTCGTCTGAATTTTATTTTCCTCGAGTAATGCATTACGCTCTCTTTCTATTCCCGTGTCAGCTTTGTCAATGCTGAATCTTGAAAGGAAAACCTTGTGTTGAAGAAACAGAGTCAAGGAGAAAGTATTGGTCTTAAAAACGTAAACACTTCTTTCTCCATATATACAAAGGCAGGTAGTCGGGCATTAGATAGGTAGTTTCTTGTTTCCAACTTGTTTTTCCTCGACTCATCTGCCATTCTTTTCTATCAACTTGAAAGAATGAACAAACAACAACTCCATCCTTTTTTTACTTTCCTTTTTTCTAACTTATGGCACTACTTTCTTTAAATTCGACGTCACCGAATTATCAGGAGTTGGGAGAAAGCTTGCACCAACATTTTGATATTTTTTCTCGATGCACCTTTGAGGTAGTGGCCAAAAACTATTATTCCATTTTATGTTTCCTCTCCATCATCAACATTGTGTAATATGAGGTGGAAGTTACGAGCTTCATCTTTGAAACTAACCAACTTGAAAACTATTTTTCCTTTTTCGAAAAAGTTTAGTGAAAAGTCCTAAAAGAAAAAAACATGCTCCGTACCTAAATATTCTACTTTCACTTTCGCTTACTATGTAGTTGGAAGTTGGAACAGCTTTGTGGTGAGCGGTGAAAGATTTCATTTTGATCTGGCCATAATATTCTGTGGTTAGTTGATGATAATGGGGTGGAGAATTCTTTATATGGTTGGCCCAATGTATATAGGTAAACAGGAAGGATAGTTTATTTTTGTTTTTGTATGATGTGATGGTCTTTCTGCTCATCCGTATTTGATGTTCATTTGGTAGTTGCCTTGAAATAAAATTGGATTTCTCGTGGCATTCACCCGAAGAATTTCTTCATTCAAATCATGACGAATCGATCAGGCATGTAGCAATCTTAATTTTGGAAGGTCTTGTCACACAGCTGTGAGTAAGCTAGCTGGTCCGTGAAGTTGACGCCAGTGAACTAAGCTGAGGTGAATGAAAGAGGACGAAGAAACTTTCAACTTTTTGACGACTTTGGTTTGACAAAAGAAATCTGAGACACATATCAGGTTCCTCCTTTTTGAGTTCACGTTGTTTGTATCATACCAACATCCAAGCACAGCTGCTGTTCCGTTTTACAAAATGTCTAGAACGTTGTGGTCGCTCTCACTCTCACATTTCATTCTGTTAAAAAATTGACATGTTACGACGAACACAACTTAAGCCATTCGAGCTGGAAATGTCTGGCAACCTGTCTTATATGCAAATGTACAGGTTGTGTACTACTAGTTAATTACACCAAATGTCTTTTCTGTGTTGCTCCTTACCATTATATTGTTGTCTAAAAGTTTTCTGGAAAATGAAAGGGATGTGAGAGTGAGGTGATTGTATGCCGTTGATAGGCCACTCGAAACCTATTTATGTCCCGTACTAAAGTACCCATAAAGAATACACTACTATGTTGCATGTACACTGGTTCGGTTTGATTGTATTCAATTAATAATTCCCATTACTTCCAAAGTAAACGTATTCCACACAATTGTGTAACATTTCCAGAGGAAAGATGACATTGTTAAAAACATAATTTCAAATATTCAATTGGCCCAACTCTTCATATCTCCTCAAACTCAAAACTTTTCCACCAGATCTCTCATATTTTTCACTGTGGATGTTTGGCTTGTATCGTATATGATTGCAATCCATTTGCATACCCTCGTTGGAAAGCACAAGAACTTCGGTAAGACTGAGTAAACATGCTGTTGTTAGAAAGTGTTGAATAGCTAAGCTACTACATTTAATACATTTCAGTAGAATACCAGCTTGTATGCAATCCAATTTACATAGAACGTATCGGATTTGTATGACCCGATTATTGCCATTGTAATTGTGTTTTTATTTATAATGTACATCAGTATATGTAACTGGTTGTATAAGGAAAATATTTAGTAGAGCAAAAAAGCTGTTATTTGAATCTATTTTATTAAAGAACTTCTATTTATGTACTCTATTTGTAATAAACCGAAGCCTTATGCCGTAATCTTTCTGGGTTCCAATTTCCTTCTAGGTTAAATTTGAGCAACTTTTAGTTTGCTATTATCATTTTAATAAGAATAAATCAGGTAACAGATCCCTCGCTAGGATTCACCAAAGTATTACGCATCGGCTCAACTGATACGTGGTTTTGGTCCCGTGGACTATATATGTTGCCTTACTTTCCGTGTTGGTTTCGGGATTCGTAGAAACGAAATGATCTTTCACAATGGTAAAGTGGTACACCTCGTTGATGTTGATGTGCTGCAAACTTCTCAATTCTTATCTTTGTGGAAGTATTGAGCGAGAGAATGAAGTGACTATTGGTAAAGCGTTATCCTCTTAGGTTTCCTTTATCATATCGCACATATACATTGTTATCGCGATGTCCCGGAAGATCTAGGACGTGGTGTGGTTTCATAAAGGTGGATGGATGGATGTGATGGAATGAGCACACGGAACATCAGCAAAGGCGGCAGAATAATGACGCGAGTGCATGTCATGCATGAAATTTCCAAGTAGAAAAAATGGATCGATTTGACTTACATTACTATAGGCCATCTTATCACATTGACGGAGTCTTCGGTGCAAGTTGTATGCATAACATTAGCTATAAGGAGAAAATAGAAAATCTCTAAGTTAAAGATAAAAAGAAAACGGAAAAAGCGTGAACGTGGGATTACACAACTCAGGAAAGCCACGAGAAAGTCCCTTTAAGTCTTATGTTTCGTTTACCGGAGTGTCTCGAGAATTTGAGAGCTGGCAGAGCTCCCCTTCCATATCCGGTTTTTTGTACCTGCTGGGTATCAAGTGTGCTGGTAGACTCGGCAAATAATCACCCACGGTTTATGTAAACTCATCGTCGCAGATGTATGTATATGTGTATGGTATACATATATATACGTTGGTGTTCGACCCATCGTTCGAGAAGGTGTTTTATGCTATATGCTATTACATACTGGAAAAACTATACTATTAGACAAAACGGAAACCGTGGACGAAGAGTTTATATCGTCAATATACAATCCGATATGCCGAAAATAAAATCATCATGAATAACGCTTAATGGTGGACAGCTTTTTGAAACATATCAATCAGTGAAGAAAAGGATGCTGTAGTAATTTTGTATGAAGCAAATATTATGCACATTATTATGTTTCAATTATGAAGAAGTAAATCCACCCCGATTATGTATCCAATTTATATCGATTCAAATCTATAAACTCATATATAGCAATGTGACCTTTCAGCGTTAGTGCGAAAGTACATATATCAATATTAGAACGATTCAACTGACCACGAAAAAGTAAAACAATGTACTTGTATTCTAAATAAGAATGTAAAGTTGTGACTGTGTTGCCAATCTTTATGATTATTATGTACCTTTAGGTACATATTAAGATCACCTTGTATCGCGTCTGTCGTCGTCGTCGTCGTCGTCTGTCAACACGATAACTCTCGAACCGCTTGACTTTTTGAAATTCTGATTTCACCAGTCGATAGCTAAGGTCAAAG
>JAQGAP010001521.1:0-19461 GCA_034697805.1 Orchesella bifasciata
TTGTGTTGCGTAAGTTGTCATTTCAATTTACAACGAGATAATTTTACTTACCATCATTTTTAAACGATAAAACTGGGGTTTGAGTTTGGGACAGTGCATATTGAACCAGCACTCCCACGACGATATGTATGCCATATTGCATTTTTCGGTGCATCATTAGTCTAACTTTTATTAAAGGCGAGTAGTATTCAACAAGTTTACAATTCAAATCAAATTTTACAAGTTTTATTATAAACCTGCTTCAACAACCTACAAACCGAACCAAATTATTGATTCTATTCATCAACAGAATGCTAAAATGCAGGAAAAAAGCAATAAAAAATCCCGTGGAAATATCAACGGGAAATGCGGCTAACCTAACCGCAATTGAAGTAAATTTTGTAAAAAATCAGATGCATTACAAAGTAAAAGTATGATTCGTCAATAAACATACAGACTATGAAGAAAAAATTATGTATACTATAATACAGTAGTTTCTTTATATCTGCATTTCTTTTCAAGGTAAAATGACGTTTAGATTAATAAATATGATGTTTTAACTTGCTTGGTTTTTCAGCACGCGCTTACGAAATCAAATCACTGTCACCATTGGGTACATAATTTATTTTATTCCAAACATTTTTTATATAAGTTTATTCTGGTGTGACAAAATATTCACAAACATTATCAACATAACAGGAAATCCCCGCACCACACACTCCAACCAAGTATATGTACTAAAAACCAAGTTTCCGTAATTGTTTAGAATGATGCCAAATGCCTTTCTAATATTCGCATCAAACTCCTTATCTGAAAGTCGATCCACGGATGACCTTGATCTACTTCAAGTTCAGTCAAGAACAGGAATAAACACTGGTTAACCTTGACCTCATATAGGTCTATGTTGGCAGCAAGTCAGTGCTACTTCTAATTACTAGTAAATTGAAATTCTGAATAATTTTAATGATTAACTTTTTTGCAGTTCAAATCACAATTAAAATAAATAAATTAAAATAAGAAATTAAAACTGAAAGTTGTTAGAGGCATTCTGGTTTGATCCGTTTATCAGAAATAGCCTCTGATCAATTCAGTTTCCCTCAAATAAATCCTCAAATTGGATTCGAAATTAAAAAATCGATTAAATCAATAAATCACTTATGTTACAGCATTAAGAATATATCAGAGTGCGCCCTTTGTCCATTTTTCACCCCTTTTTGGGTGGGCAGTACGAAATGGACAAAATGGAAAAAAGCGTCTAAAACGGACGAAATGGACAATGTCATGTGACATGGGAGCCAAATTTGAATTCGCCATATACATCCCATGTAAAACAGGAGATAAGAAGTTGACAGTTGACAGCAGTTAACTAACCCGGAAAATATTAAAACAAATAGGAAATCACGTAGTTATTTTTAATATTGGAATAGATTCAGTTTAGATAAAATAATTAACATTTTATAGAAATGAAAATTTTTATTTAGTAGCTCATATTCATAATTTACCGTAGCACAGTCAACTGAGTTAGCTCATAACCGGACTACATAGGATCTTTTATGGCGATTTTCATGACAGATTTTCCGGAGCAATGTTATATCAAAATGTCGGTATTGATCCAAAGTTTACGAAAACAATCTTTATTTTTCGAAATTTCGTAACGGCTGACCGTTAGATTTAAAAAAGCTGTTAAAATGGACCGTTTCCAACAAAACTTTACTGTAGCCTTCAGATCCGGATCGGATCCACCGAGTAGTGGTTGCCACATTTAAGAAGAACCGTTTACAAACAGAATGCCGTTGGTCCGGTTTAGAATCCTGTCCGGATGAACGAGCTATTAATTTTTCAAAATTGCATCTTTGACTGGAGACCTCACCAGAGCTGGGCAGTTTTTCATTCGCGTGTCCATGATAATATTTTTGGCCAGAAATTAGGTTTACAGATGTTATTTAACACGTAGATTAATAATAAGTGATTTAAATATACCAACAATGACTAATTAAGCTCCAATTAGTTAATTGTAATTAAAAACTTAACTAACTTGGATTCTGACCGAGTCTACATCAATTTCTACAAAAAGTAACAGCAGTGATGTGAAAGGAGTAAGGAATCTCCAATTCTCCTAATTCTCGGATTCCGCAAATAAAGTTTGTTGCTGAACTGAAGTACCCATGAATATAGCGGTTGGATACATCATATTTTGCGTTCGAAGAACTTTAATTGTTCCTAACAAAAAATGGGCCTTCAAGTCATCTGTTGGAAATGTAGAGTCCGAAAATAAAAGTAAGTTGGGTGACGAAAATCGGTGAGTTGAAATTATTCGAGCATTTACCCGAAGAGTTTGATCCTTTACTTCCCATTTTAATTCGTATTCCTCCATATCTGGGTTTAAATCTGAATGATTTTTTTCAAGTTTGGCGGAATCAAAAAGCAAAGATATGCAATGCAAAAATTATACATTGCATAAATGTTGTACGAACAAAATTGTTATTCTCGTTCCATTGAAATTCTACGGTTGAATTTCCAAGTTCTGTTAGCAAGGTAATTTGCATTTGCGTCCAAGTGGCTATACTATTTGTCTCTGTCATTTTTATCAGTAGAAATTTTATTCCAGAATTATCACCAGTTTACCCGACGGGAGATATGTTGCTTTGGCAAAAATATATTTTGAATTGCAATCGCGGTTTCGTTTAAAGGGGAATTTTACCATTCCAATTTAGTGTAAAAGTATTTTCAACTAGTAATTTGACTATGAAGTAATGAAGTATGCAGAGCTTGTTGACATAGTTTTATCGAACTACAACATTTATCGAATGATTGCACAACTTGTTTTACTAACTTAATGTTAAACCCTTAATGTTAGACCATTTTGAGACTAGTGCTTTTGAATTGATTAATTCTTCAATTGTCTGCTGGAGTGGCCCTAATATGAAAATTTGAAAATTTGGAGTATTGTGACCATTATTGTTGCAGTTAAAAAAAGAAGTATTCCAAACTAAATTTTCAAAGCAATTCACATGTTTTTAATGTGCTCATTACTTCAAGCATTTAACCAGTTCTCCAGATAAGGTCAGTCATTACAATCCTTAACGATAAACGTGGGTCAACTTTTTCTTGAAATGAAATGAGATGAGAGAGAGAGAAAGTTTGTACTGAAATTTTCAAGGGATCAAAGTTTGTGACATTTTACATTTTTGGGTTAAACGTATGGAGAATCTGACAAAGTACAGAGGGTGAAAATGTATTGTTTTTGGCAAGTGATAAACATTTCTAATTTGATCGTATGTTAGTTATTTTTGCTAGTTTCATTCATAAATAAATGTTAAGTTTGTGTGTAAACAGTAAATACTTTAGGAAGGTAACACGAATCGTGCCACTAAATGCACCTGCATCAATCGGGCGAAAGGATACAGGCTAGGTACAGTTACAAGAAAAAGCATTAGGAGGAACCAGAATACCGTTAACCATTGCTTTACAGCCACACACACAAACGAATGAAAAGATTGGTATGTCTACTCTAAACCAAATTTAAGTCATACGTGCGGAAGCGGAAATAAAAAATGTTTTTTCTGTTTCGGGTGTGTTTTACTAATCCTGCATTCAATTGTACTGATCACAAATCCAAAATTGGACTTGTTCGGCTTATTCAATAAAAAATTTGTTTGTAGATCATAAGTCACATATTATCAATCACAAATTATCAAAATGGACGTACAACTTCGTAAAAGCACCCAAAAATGTTAGCGTGTTATGCTTATACAAAGATTCTATAAAATAAAGTTAAAAACATTGATTACAATAAAAGTTCTGAAAAGTTTCATTTTGTGTTTTCATGCACAAAAAACAATCTTCAGCAAATACTTTCACAACTGAAGCACAGTCGTTGAGTAATATTAAATACTTTTGTAATTACTGTCGACTCAAAGGGTTGTCATTCGTCAAATTACAGAATGCTATTATACTAATTTCTAGACGGACGTTTGAGCCCCTCATGTTGTTCCATGCTTATAATTGATTACAAAATATACGATAGACTGATGATACTTGAAAGGATTAGTAGAAACTTCCACAGTCCACAAGCATTAGAACTTCATTGTCTGTCTTGGAGTACTGTCTGAATAGGACAGAGAAAAGTTTAAGTATATTCTAAGTTAAGGAATTACGTTAACATACCACAACCTGTTTTCGAAACCATGTTATAATTCACTTATAGATAAAATAAAAAGGATAGCTAAGAACATAACTTAATAGTCGTTATGGTAAATTACGTATGATAGGGTAGTAATTTCTGAAACCATTATTTTTTAAACAAATATTTTTTACCTGAAGTTGTTTCCAATTTTCGTTGTCTTTGCTGGAGCTAAGGGAATCAGGTAAAAACGGCTTACATTTGCATTATTAAAAACTAAAAAATTTACAAGTTAAGATAATATTTTCAGATATTAAACAATGGAAAGCACTAGTGGATATGCGACATGGACACACACTGAAAATGCCTTAATCAATCATTTTCAAAATGCTACAACAGAATTTATATGGGAGGATGCACAAAAGCTAACCGACGAAATATTTGCTCGTTGTATCAGTATTCAATGTATTTTGATAATCTACAATGCTTTTCAACTGGAGAAAGAGTTTCGGGCCATAACTCAAGAAACCGACATTGAAGTACTTCGGAGACAAGCTTTCGGGAGCGTCTATTTTAGCAACGCAATGGTTCTAACTAAACAACGGTATTCCCGCTCTGATCTGCTTCTCGTATCAGACTCTATATTTCCAACCAGAAGTTGGGAAAATCGGATATTGCAGACTATAATAGTGGAGTCAAATAATTATCAAACATATCCCTACCAGCCATTCAAACTACCAACTGCTATTTTATTTAGTTTTGGCAACCTGCAGACAGATTTTTCAGATTTGAGAGTTGACCCACTATTCGGGAGCACTCCTCTAATTTTTGGCAACATAGATAAAAATTCTGTTGTGGTTTCTTGTTTTTCTTGTCAAAACTATATTTTTGAACAGCGATATAATCCGGACCCAGAGCGCAGAGATTCAGTCAAGGTGGAAACCATTACATTTGTAAAAATTCCAAAGAAGTCAACGTCATCTTTGAAACGGTTAGTAAAATTCTGGAGAGAGTTGCACACCAATTATTTTCTTGGGAACTTACAAGGTTACGCCCTTTGCGACACCCCTTTTCCCGGTTGGTACAAAATTAGATTTCAGGTTGAATATAGAATGCTGGAGGTCTGTCAAATGTCTCAAGAATACTTTCGCTGGACTAACATTACACATTTTGGAAATTTTCTTCTTTTTGGCACAAGTTCACGTGTGTTATCCCGTTTACCTTTTAGTTTCAGACGGTTTGACTATCTAATGCAGATTTTACCCATGGGGCACGAGCAGGTTGAATTTAAAATTCAAGTTCTCGTCTTTAAAAAAGATTATTTTGAAAGACATCTTAATGCATTTTTGACACCATTTAGCATCTACATATGGGTATTTACTTTATTAGCTACTATATGCATTTCACTTTGGTTAATATTGATTGAAGGTGAATATATTGGCAATATAATTTTGTGGCAATGTTCAGTACTTTTGGACCAGGATGTATTTGAGCTAAAGAAAGTCCGGTTTCTAGGAAAGGTTATAGTAGTGGAATGGGTATTTTCCACTATTTTGCTCCGGGAGGTTTACAACTCGTCATTGTTTTCTTTTATGGCAGCAGAACAAGAAGTGACTGGTGTTCCTAACGACATGCTTGATATACTAGATAAAGATGGGTTTGATATTATTTTACCTGACACGTTTTACGACGAGCTTTACTATATATTTGCTGGTGACCAGTCAAATGTTCCAAAAAAGTTGACAAAATTCTATCTAGGGATTTTAGAAAAATCATTTCTTATGCAGCCCTGGGATGGCACTGGTACATTTTGGGCTGAAACTATGTACAATGCCTCGCAGGGAATAAAAACCAAGGTATACTACTTTCCGAAATCCCGATTTAACGTAAACACGACCGTTCAGGAATTCGCTGCAAATTATTTTCCGGACTTTGGTGAAAAAGCATTTTCCCAGTTTGCGGTTGTTTGTGCTGGGGAATGTACAGAAAAATGGCAAGCTCCACTCTTAGAGCAGACGAGGCTCCATCGAATCGTACCAAAGCAATTGCCGTTTTTTACTTATTATAGTTTTTGGGCACGAGACACGTCATATTATGCTACAATTCATTTTCCATGGTTCTTAAGTATGTTCTGTCAATCCGGATTGTATGAGTTGCTGATCAGTCGCTACAAAATTTTTGATCAAATTATAAATCTACAACGGTGGAATCGTGCTCAGAAAAAAGAAAGCAACTACGGGCGTATATTCAGCTATGTGGTTTTTGGTGATAAACGATATGGACTGTATGAGAAAAATGAGGAAACATCCGCTAATATTTCAGCATTTATTGGAATATTTCTTTTAGCCGGCTGTTTCTTAGGTGTAGCAATTTCTTTACTATGTCTTGAATTAGGTTATTTTAACTATTTTTAAATTACTTTCAAGAAACATATTTTGGCAGTATTAGTATAAAACCTTACATATAGTGAGTGCCTAAAAATGTATACTCGAAACACGAAGAAACGAGATATCTGGCGAATAATAGCGAGCCGCATAGCCCGGTGTGAGCCCTTCTGCTATGCACGCGCTCAACGGCTAGTCAAAAGCACGCAAAAATTAGCCCGGTATCTTTTTTTGTATTCTAAGTACGTACACTGTAAAAAAATACAAACTTAATAAATAAACATGCTGCATAAATTAATTGATAGAAAATGGTTTCATTGATAGAAGCAGGTTGTCACTTCGTCATGCTTTCACAATTCAAACCTTGAAATTAATGATTATCCTAAAACACGCCAAGTAGATCTTCAAGTTATCTATGTATTTGCACTCGCTCACATAACTGATATGTGTTTAGAGTGACAGCGAATTAATTTGCCAAACTGAATTAGTGCAAGCTAATGGAATTCAAAATGGGGTGCAAAATTGTTTTGGTAAAAAGATAATTGCATTGTTTTGTAGGAGCACATACTTATGCAAAATTAATCTGTAAATTTTAACGTTTAAAATATTTTCCGTTGGTGCGTCGGCATACCTTTCCTCACCATTCCAGAACTACAAATACTTTGAAATGCAATGAAAACTCATGGCGTCATTAGTAAACGTTCTACTACTTAAATTTACACTAGATAAATTTTAATTTTAAATTTTTTAATAATTTAACCTTTCGATGGTATTTAAGAATTTAATCGCACGGCTGGAGCCATGATATTTCAGGTTAATATTTTAAGGCTGTGTTGGTAACGAAATTGGGATCGGATGGATTTTATGGTGAATTTGAGGCAAATGCCACCTAGAGATTTTACGGCTGAATTTTTTGCTTCGACCTCTTCACGTGCTATATTACGGTATTATAGTTTATATGCATGAAAACAACGACAAAATATAATCGGTTAAAAAACACTACGCTTCGGAACCCCAAAATACAATAATGAACATTGGGCTTCTGATTGCTGGAGTGGTTTTGTATAAAATGTATACTAGGTTAGGTTATATATTATTAAGTTTTCAGTTTTAATTCGCCTTAACTGATAAAACTCGAAGCTGAATTCGGATATAAAAGAAAGAACAGCACGATTTACTGCAACTATTTACTGTTAAAATGGATGTATTAACATTTGAAATAAAAACGGGCCACTAAAATAAAAGCCAAGTTTGCATGTCACATTTTTAAAAAATTGTTGCTTGATGTCATGCCATGCCTTTATTGTGTCACAGGTAGCTAAATAGCTTTATATCTCACATGTTTTTCCTGAAGAGGGTTTTCTGTACTTGGCTATTCCAAGTATCCCAACTTTTCGTCTTCAGCCATTTTAGCACATATAGCGTGTTATCCGATAATATTGTCAAAGCTCACATAAAGTTTAGGAAGCCATTTGTCTGGTTTCACTTCTACACGTGCATGGAAAGACTTTATGAAGTGATTGGTAATTTTGTAGCCCCAAAGTGAACAAATGCCTGACTTCAGGATAAAATGTATAAATCGGTATTTTCAACACCGAAAACCATTAATTTTACTATTTTAAGAAATAAAAATCTAAAGTTTGCTTACAAAATTATTAGATTAAGTCTGATGTTTGACGCTGAGCATGCGAGTCTCAAAATGGTATATAATATGATTACTTTCAATTTGCTTCTTTAGCACAAAATTTCCAGAAAAGCTAGAAATTACATGGAAAACATCAAAATCGATGCCCGCAAATCTGTCTAAACAGTACACTAAAAGGTATTGTGGACAAAAATCAAGTACTATTTAACCATTTTAAAATGTTGTAATTACATATTTTACATATTTGAAGAATTTGTACATATTACATATGTAGTTACATATTTTGCGATTTTTCCTGATTTTGGACGTTATTTTGTTAATTTTTGCCGTTTTTCACGATTTTGTGTCCGTTTAGGTGACAAAACTAAAAAAAAATTCAGATTTGAACTCTCCCACTGGCTCTTTTTATAAAATAAGGTTGTCTTGAGGGTTGATTTATGTAAGAAAACGGGTTGTAAAGTCAACTGAATTCGATTCTTGGCGAATATGTAATTTTAAGTACATTTTTGCACATATTTCGCAATTTGTTTCCACATATATAACTACATATTTTAGCCATTTAAGCCACATATTTAAACACAAATTTTGGCTGTTTTAACCATATAGAATGAACAACTCTAATTATTACATTACGTCTGTCTTCAACTTATTCCTTTTGCTGAGTAATTATTTTTCGTTTATGCCTAAGTAAAAATAACTTACGATTAGTAAGGCTTGAAACATTTGAATAATGCTCATTTACAAATATTTCTATAAACGTGTTGTATCTCCTACCTAGCAAGTCCTGCCCAGAACTGTTGAGTAGGAAAGCTGCCATCGCGAATCCCAATGCATGCTCTTGAGTTTTTTTAGAACGAGAATTTAAAAATCCCGTGTTTACCCGTGCACTGAGTTCAATTTTCAAATGCATTTCGAACTTTTCAATATTGCCATTTTTCTGTATTAGTTGCCCTTTTGATATCATTTCCAGCATGGGGTGAAACATGCGATTTATACTCAGAGTGAAGCTGTTGGAAGCTTTGAGACTGAATCTTTTCAGAGCTCTTGAAAAAAACTCAGACAAGTGCTAATATAACATCAACGCTGAGTCATAAATTTAAACCCGTGGGAAACCTGAACGAATATCTTTCTCCTTTTTCAAGTTGCTTTGTTCATATAAGTAACTTCCAAAATGTTAATTTCGATCCACCTCCTACGTTTCTTATTATTGTTCAACATCATGTTCCTGCCCTAGCTAACGTTTCCGGGTGGAGTGATTATGCAATTAGTTGGGTGCCGATAGGCATGAATATATCGGGTTATAAAATACGAGGAAAAGAGCGCAACTGCTCCTTTTCAACTTTACACAAAGAAGACTTTTCATTTTGCACAACTTTTGATACCAAAAGGTTTCACATGAGATCCAAGCCATGGAACTGTGAGCTCTTCGTAAACCTCTTTCCACAGCTTCATGCCTTTATGTCTCAAGCGAACAACATGATTGACGTATTCAAAGTTCCTCCCATTTGGTATCGTCGTCTTGATGCAAATTACTATCCAAATACTGCTACGGAAACCAACGTGTTTCGGGCCTGGATTGTGGATAGTTTGTACGAGAATCAGTGGAAATTTCAACATGTCTACGACTGGAGAAATCAAGTAGCAGAAAGAGCGACGCATCTCACCCACGATTCATTTTTTATTATCGAAACTGAACAAAGCGAGAACAACACATTTTCTCTAGTTTCATCATTCAAAATACCAATTTTGTGTGAAAAATCGTCTTCATATTACGAAGTAGCAGATTGCAGGCCTGCCCTACCTGTTTACCAAATAAACCCAAAAGTATGGAAGAAAGGGAATCTATAAGAAATTTATGACAGCCTTAATCATCAATGGCAAAACAGATTAAAAATTCTTCGGCCAGGAATTCATACAATATTCGTTGAAATGGATTTTGGTCGCCATTTATTAATGTGTGAAAACTACATCTCGCACAAGGGCCGCTGGCTGGATCTCCCATTTAAATCTATTCACGATAAAGTTGCACACGCAATTTCCCACGTTTGGCTGTCGGTATTGAAGAGTTACACGTTCACTGCTTCTGACATAAATTTGAAATCTACGGGATGCTCAAATGGGAGGGTACTCAAACAAGACGGCGAGCTTGTTCCAGTTGCATCAACACTCAGCTTTGAAGTAGAGATGGCACAAGTAGAGGTTGTTGTTCAAATACCGGGTAACCTAGATTCCCTCAAGTTCGTGAGTTGTGGATCCCCACTGGAAAAAGGGCTAGCGTTTTTTGAGCTGGTAATAATTTTCGATTTAAGAATTTGGTTGTGGTTGCGATTTTTGCTGGTTGTTCTCCCTCTAATTATTGAGATGAATGGGTTAGACAAATCCAAAAAACTTGTCTGCAACAAAATATTAGCAAGGTATGTTAGCAAAAGTGTAAAAATGGGTTTTTCGTCAATCAAAGCTCTGCTTGAACAAGGAGATGATCTTCTGGGTTCAACACCAGCTGCCAGATGTGGATCTTATTGTGTTAGGGCCACGTTTATGTTTTGTGCTCTTGTTCTTAGCAATGCGTACAAGGGTCAGAATGTTTTAAATTTGGTAGCTAATCTTAAGCCTATCCCTTATCATCATTTCTCTCAGTTATTTGACAAAAATTTCAGTATTTATACGGGAATGATTGATGTAGCAATTCAGGAGAAAACGCTGATATTTAAAAACTTCTGTGGGGTTAACATTACCAAGCAACAAATAGAGAATATCCTTAACAGTTAAGGATAAGAAAAATTTTCAAAACACAAGATTTTAGTAAAAAATAATTATTTGTTATACTTTTTAATAAATACTTAACCAAAAATAAATTGTTTTGATTGGATTACGCTTATCGTAAATAAATTATAAACTTGCTATATTATTTTAACACAATAAGAATTTCTAAGGCTATTTTTGATAGTCTCATTCTCACAGCCGATCATCGTCACCTCTAACCACGAAACCTCTTGTCAGTGTACATTGTTCAGTGTTGCAAGTAGGGTTTTCAGTCCGCCAAAGAATCAAGCAACTTCTAGCAATGCAGAAAAACGTTGATGTTGACCCTTTTTTGTGCGAATCTGTTTGTTATATAGACATACTATATAAATTACCAATTATCTGATGAAAGCGAAACAAAAGCAAATGTAAATGTGGCATTCATTATCAAATCAGCATGTCCAGCCCTACAAAACATCCACAAACATGTTTGAAAGATCCTTTTTAAATCAGGTAACGTTTCATGATATAATGAAATCGTATTTCATTTACGTTTTGAGGATACCGGCTACCTATTAAGTGTGCTAGTATTATCCCAAATCTCATTTTTAATTATGTAACCATTGGATTAACTTTTTCTTATACGTATTTAGCAACAAATTTTGTCCGCCTTCCTCGAAACACCACAACTATGGTTTTCTACATTAATATTTGTATTCCTAACTAAACGTCAACCACATCCTGAAAATGAAGACACCACTTATAATAATTACTTGGAATAAGCCTGTAGTTGCTTGGAATATTACCATATTTGTTTATACGACGAAACGCCAATTATTATGGATTGCCGACCAAACCCTTTACATTTTAATCCCTAGCAAGACAGTTGGCAAATTTGTGACAAGTAGAAATATTAATTATTTATCAGTGAGCCTAGCTTCTGTGGATTTAAAATGTTATTTTTTAATTTCGGAGTAACACTTGTATTTGCATCCACGGTAATAAATTTCAGCATCTGCTGTAATCCACAAGGAAATCAGAAGATGTTTAACAGTAGCACAATTCAAGAGCTGATTAGCCAATCCACCGTAGTTGACCACTTTACTCCAGGGTTTGTATCAATTTCCAATCTAATTACCATGGTTTTATCTCGAGATGTAGATAATTTTAGTATTGTTTATTGTTTCTTTCTATTTAATCAGCACGGCTAAATACGATACATTGGAGTTTGGAAACACGTCAACATGGTACATTGCTGGAACTCAGGGACCATGCAACGCAAGTGAAAGCATTCAGCCAGTTGACCGATCTTCTAATAAAGGAATCTGTAAACAAAAGTATGAAGCTGTTTTGGGACTTTCCATTGGATCCACGTCGTGTGGGCGAGGAAAAGTTTACAGCAATTTGTTACACTATTGTATCAAGAGAGGTAGACGTTTATTTATTTAAACGTTGCTCATTTCTAATAACCCATCTGAATATCTGAAACTGGCTTGGTGCGTGACCATATTTCACGCTAAAAATCATGTACACAATCAAATTCTTAATCTTTGAGTTATAAATAAAATTATGTTTATTGCTGATAACGAAACATGCATAAATATTATTTGTATATCCAACTTTTTCATAGTTTGACATCAATTTGCAAAGTTTGCGAGTAAAAATAATTTTTAACAAAATTGGCATTGAATATTACTTACTAAGATACATACATAACAAAAACTACCAATAACTTGTCTTAATGATAACAAACAGCAAGAAGAAATCATCCTTCCATATTTCCGAGTGATTTACAAGCATTCCGCTTCTTGTGCATATAAAGAACAGCCGAAGTTGCAAACCTTTTTTCACATCTAGAACATTGATAGCTTAACTCATTCAAGTGTGCTCTCAAATGCTCATCCCGTCGGAATTTACACCAGAACAGTTTGCCACACAATCCACAATAGCATTTGTGTTTATTTTTTAATAATCCATCATGAGAATACACATGCCTCCTTAAACTGTATGACGACATAAAATCCTTTTCGCAAACACGACATTGATACGTCTTTTCTTTCAAATGCGTCCTCAAGTGAGCATTCTCACCGCTGCCAATTTGGACTACCTTGCCACAAAAAATACATGGATCCGCTTTGATTTTCTTATGAACTCTCATATTATGAAGACTTAGGCTGTATTTAGTGGTGAAATTTGAAGAGCACTCAGAGCATGGAAACGGCTTTTCTTTTGTGTGGGTAAAATAATGTCTCATCAAAGAAACGTTGGAGAAAAGACTTTCTCACAAAAAATGCACTTGAGTCGTTCCTTAAGGTACGATCTCTTACCTTGGATATGAGACACACATTTTGTGTCAATTCCATTGACTTTTTCTAATTTTATGTCAATTTCATTGACTTTGTGTAATTTTTTGTCAATTCCATTGACTTTTTCTAATTTTGTGGACAAGCTACGATCTACCGCTGTATTTTTCTCATTATCATGACAAGGTATACGCAGCTCTACTTCCTGTTTATAGACAACGGCTTTTAGAGCGGCGTCATTAATATTTTCAGTTGTTAGCTCGGAATCGTCTTGAATTTCTTTCTTGGGGGAAGATCGCTCAACATTAGGTTCCTGTTGGGGTCGTGATGCTCGTTTTAAGAGGAGTGTTGGCATGCTTCCCTGCAACTCTCGTTTGGCTATAAAATAAAAATGGAATTAGTTTTAATGTGAAATTACGAAAATCGATAGATCAATTGATGTAAGCTTATGAGCTTACATTGTTTGATGATGTCCTTTCTCAACTTCTTAATGTCACCGTAAAGATTATTCCGATTCCTTTTAAACTGTAATTTGAATGCATTGCAGCGAGATGGAACTTTACCCGCACACACCATCTTCTCACAAACTTGTTTCACTTTCCAGTTGAGCTGAAGTCGAATGGACTCCATTTGGCAATACAAATCGGAAAAAGATGCACCCAAACTGGAGCAGTCTTCACAACACTGAAACTCCATATTTGGAATGTCGCCATGAGAGGATGCCTTGGACTCCAATTTGATTTTAAGATGACGTGATAGTAGGCGAAGAAATTTATTATCAGATACATTTCCACTTGCTAATATTTCATGTACTGGTTTGTAGCACATAACACACAAGGAATTTTGAGTTTCTGGAGCCATTTAAAAAAATAACGTAAAATGGATACTTGGAAACTTGAAGGTTCTTTTCAATGCTGAAATGTGTTAGCTTTTCAAACGCTACATGACTACTGACTGGACTCACAATCCATAATATGAAAATGGTTTGATTACGTGCATTTTTATATGTAGCCACATACATTTGTTTGGTTAGGGTCGCAATAACAGACCACCGTTTTTACCATATAGACAAGAGAGGTATTTTTATTTGTTCGGCTACTCTACAATGAGCATGTATACATATCGGAAATAGTACGTGCTTCTTTCTTCAGACCTTCAGAGAAACATTCCTTACTTGGTGAATACAATGCATTTCATAAGCCAGACCATTAAGGTTTTAAAGGGCAGAGTCCACGACACATAAGCATAACAGTGGAATTAAAATTATACTTGTATTGGGATGGACGCACGACAAAAGCAAAAAATATGGGGTACTGCCTGTGGATTGTTTACATAAATAGCATCACACGCTTTAAACCCTCAGCTAAACGACACAAATGAATGTGCAACCAAACCCCAGTTTTTATGGAATTTCTTCTTAGGTATGTCCAACCTTTGATTTGGTTTTTGTATTTCTTACCTCACTTTTTTGTTTGCATCTATATGCACTACGTTGTTACAAGAGAATTCTACCAATCTAAATCCAACCCCTATTCCAACCTTCTGAAAATGTATTTCAGTACTATTGGAAGTTACAAGTTGTGTCGACGTATGTATGGAATGGTATTTTGTATTGGAGTCAATAACTATACATATCCACGATATGTGGTATGCAATAAATTAAATATTATTAGCCCAAGCGTGAGTGACTGGGTTTTTGTTGTGCCTTGCAGAGTGATCTACAAATGTATGCCAATCCTGTCAGATTCCTCACAATTTTTCAAGGCGGTAGATATTCTTTTGGACTATTTTTCACGTTGAACTGCTCTCCGGAAATCAGACCTTGTTGGATCCGAGTACCAAAATTGACTCAATCAGAATTATTGGCGTGGACGAGTTCAACAAAGAAACTACCAGCTACTGTTGTTGAGAAAGTCTATTCGAAAAAGGAACGCGTGCCAAGACCACCAAGAGAATTTAAATGTGCATGTGGAAGGACGTTTGCCAAAAAATGCAATCTAACAAACCATTAAACTGTTCATACGGGTGAAAGACCATATCAGTGCACAGTGTGTTCAAAAGCTTCTGCTCAGAAACACCACTTGAAAGCCCATTTGCGAGTGCACACTGGTGAAAAGCCCTACTCATGCTCGGAATGTGACGGCTTGTTTGCTACAGCCAAGACGCGCAAGATTCACATGAAGCGGAGGCACAACATCGGTGTCGGAGTGAAATGCAGCGAGTGCCCCAAAGAGTGTCCAAACAAGACACTTTTGAGAAGGCACATGAAAACACACATAAATGAAAAACCACACTCATGTCTGTTTTGTGGGAAAAGTTTTAAAAACTCACAAAACTTAGTTTCGCACTATCATACGCACACAAATGAGAAACCATGTTCCTGCCAAACGTGCGACAGGTATTTTGCCACCAAAAACCAATACACACGGCATCTCCAATTGGTTCATGCTATTGAAAAGCCGCATAAATGTGCAGAATGTCCGGCTACCTTTACAATTAAGGGCAATTTAAACTACCATTTGAAAACTGTGCACAGGAACGTGCGTCCTTATTCATGTGTTGTGTGTGGAAAGTGTTTTTATACTAGCACTCATCGGACCAATCACATGGTAGTTCATACGAATGAGCGACATCACAAGTGCGACAAGTGTGGACGGCGTTTCCCTTACCACCAGAGATTGAAACTTCATTTAGAGCACCATAAAACAAAACCAAGTCATTCTTGCTCCAAGGGCTTTCAACTTTACTCGAACCAACTGGATTTGGATAAGCATTACTTAACTGAGCATATTGGCTACAAGGGAAACATTCGGGAGTGTATTTTTTGTGGACAGCTTTTCAACTACATGCGACAACTGCAGTATCATCTTGCTCGACACACAAATGAGCGGCCCTACTTTTGTGACATTTGTTCCAAAACATTTTTCACCAAAGGGACCTTAAATGAACATCTGAAGAGACATCAAAAGGTAAATGAATGAGTCATTCGTTGTTGAAACAAAATAAATTATACAATGATACAAATGCAAGAGTTGTTAATCTTCATATAAAACTGATTTGATATGGATATTTGAAATTTGATATTAAGGCAGCTTTGACTTCAAAACGGAAGGTCATTAAAGGAAAACTGGGTGGAGAATTATGACGACCGACACTGACGAAGAAGGCCAGTAGCAAGCAATCATCAGCACCATTTATATTTCAGAAGAAGTTAAATTTGATAATTCTCACTCGTTACAATAATATTTTAAACTAATTTTATGTTAGCAATAATCTTTTGGGTCGTTAGGCATTCAACACTTTTGGAGTTTGAATTGTAAATACATATATTAGTTTTTTATTATAAATTTTTAAAATTACATTAGAGGATATAATATTTTTACTCGTCCACACTTGGAGTATAGCCTCAAACTCTTATCAATAGCTTGTTCATATTATAAGAGATTTCAGAGGAAGTGAAGACAAGAAGTTTCTCTCGATTTCCTCTATTTCCCAAACTGTAATTTCATTATGCATAGTGCAGACTCGACATTTCTACAAATCTTTTGCAGGCATACTAAAGATGAATAAATGTGACAAAGTTCGTATTTCAGTTATTGATATTACACAGTTTGCCGTTAAACGCTTTATATAAACAAGTCTGCTTGGAAAACAAAAAAAAATCAAAGTACATATTATTAAGTATTCTCAGCCATGTGAGCTCATGTGAACAAAATGTGTCCATAGAAGCGAAAACATTATCGCACATAAAAAGTAGGTCTCACTACGCACGTGTCTGTGTCATTGCAAGAACAACAGCTGATTCTCCTGTAGAACAACTGCTCAATCTTAGTATGCTCAACAAGTGGTTTTCAATTTTCAGTACAAACTACATTAAACATGCATTGCCTTTACACGATATTGGCTTGTGTTTTTGTTGCTTGCATCTCCTCTACACAGAGAAGTCCATACTGAATATGCAGATCACATCGCGCAGAAATATTGTCTTTACTTTGCACGTAAACTTTGTCTTGATCCATTGTAGTTTGTAGCAAGATCCTAATAATGTTACAAATGAATTGGCTTCAAATTGCAAGATCATTGCGAATGATAAATAGACTATAAAAGGTGAACTCTAGAGACCATGTATTCAATACAAAATGCATATGAACGATATGCAAAAGAAACCTTGTCGGAACAAATGTGCACGAAAGGTATCATTTCAGGGATACCGATAAAACTCATAATTATTTATTTATTTTATTTTATTATATATTATTATATTTTGCCATGCATTCTGAAACAAATGCTAAGTCAAAGTTTATCAACAGCAAAAACAAAAAAGGCACCACCGGGATTCGAACTCGGGATCTCCTGTTTACTAGACAGGCGCTTTAACCAACTAAGCCATGGCGCCGTACGTTGACTAACTTGGGTGAATATGACGAAGTCACCAGCAGGCTTATCAATAACACATATTCTCGGCATGCAAGGTGGTTATCATCATTATAAGGAAAGCGTTTGCATTTTTTGCTCTCTCAACTTTCTGGTTTATCTTTTATTCATGGCAATTGTATTTAATTGTCCATCAACTTGCATTAAAACCAGCAGATTAAAATCATTTTGATTTTTTGATTCAAAATTTCTAAGTCAAGTCAATATATCAGTAACGGGCTTTACAACTGCAGAAAGGTTCGTGCCATGTAGATAGGTCAAGATATTTTAATTCTTTACATTTTAAAATTCTGTAAATTTGTTTTATGTACAATACGAGATAAGTTTTTAGGATGAATCATTGTATTCTTCAAAATGAGCATTTCATTGTTCTTTTTGACCTCGAAATCTTTCCTTGAATTTAATACCTACCAACATATTCAACATACATTTTTATCCTTTATCAACTTCTTTTGCAATGTCATTTGTGCTTAATTACTGGTTTAGTTTGAATAACTCGCAGTTAAACGTTGAAATCATATTCAAAAAAAGTTTTACTTTAACAAAAACTTCAACATGGGAAATAGAAAGAGCTGCGTTCCGCAAGTTGAAAATGAGGGTAAATTACTTGCTGATGCTCAAGCGATTATTATTCAAATGGAAAATAACTACTCAAAAACTCTCATTCCGCTTACTCAAAAGGTAAATGAGTAACTAATTTATTATTATTCATCAACAACTCAACAAATTTAATAATGTTGTCATTTTTATTTATTTTAATGGTTCTCAGGTAACTGAATGTCAATCTTACGTCGTATTTTTGAAATATATAACCTACAACATTCAACTGCGTGTCGTTGTAAGTCCATTCCTTGAGCGTTACGAAGAACTGACGGGCGAAGCAGCTTATCTTCGTAGGAAATTGGATACATTTGAATCCAGGTTGCGAGAAACAAAGTGCGTTCATGCAAACCTTATGGAGGCAATGGACAAGTACAAGAAATGGTTTGAAGCCGATGAAATTCTGTCGTTGAAGGACTGCGACATTTCCGAATTGAAACTACTTTTGGAAACCGATAAAAGGTATGGCGTACTTAAATACTACACATTGGACTTAACAAAACGCTATAATTATCCAAAATTTTATGATTTCTATTTTAGAGTGGCAACCGTTCGTGCTTTCAACGCTGATAGATTTGATAGGGAATGGAAGGATGGTAATTTTCCGCAGCAATTGAATCAGTGTATTGCTGAAATGTCGACTATTTTCGGGAATTGTGGGGATAAGCGCAGAATCGATGATGATGATTGAATGTGGAACAAGCTCTCTGCATGTTTGAGAAAACGAAATGGGAGACGGTGAAATTGAGTTTCCTATTTCTGTATCAGTTGTCCTGCAATGCAAAATGCTTTGATTTAGAAAAATAAACACCTCACAAATTGTGAAAACCGAGTAAAATGTGTAATTTTTATGTTATGTAAACGGGAATGGGTGTTTTTTCAGGTCTGCTTTAAATTTTTTACTGGAACTAATAATAAACGGGCAATACGGAATGCACCATGAGTCATGATAATACGCCCTATTTTCAATAAATATTAGAATATGAGCAGAAATGGGCTACCCATTTGCTTTGGGAAGAGCACGCTTCCTCCAACATAAAAAAAATGATATGAGTTTCAGAGTAAACAGAATATTTAACTTTTATTTTGTGCATCACAAAATAGTACATAACTAATTATAATGACACTGGAATGAAATCACTATCTAGAAAATCAATTATAACAGTACAGAAAAAAATTATGCATGATATTTATGAGTCTTCCTCGGCTTGGGATAGCAGTTCATGGGCAGCGTCACAATTCGTCGACCCG
>JAQGAP010001522.1:0-19459 GCA_034697805.1 Orchesella bifasciata
AGTGCGATGTCATTCTGCAATGTTCGAGAGCTGTATTGTCGGTGTGCAATAACTTCTGTAACTGTGCGTTTCTGCTCATTGCCTGAAGTCTTTGTGCGATCAGTTTCTCCTGCAACTACGGTGTAGCTTGATGGATTCCTCCAGTCTGTGACACAATGTGCAGCGGTTAAAACGTAGTGAGTTCCGTTGACGGTAATGAAGGAGCCTCCACATATGTAGTTCCCATAGTGTTGAAGAAGTATTTGATAAGGAAGCTCTCCCTCGGATGATGGAGAGCCTCCGATAATCAACAAATTATCATCTTCACTCCCTTTGATTGGAGGAGGTTGTTGAAATTCTTGACTTTTGCCAGAGTTCCCAGCAAACAATATAAAAACAAACACGAAATGTTTCATTGTATTCATGAAACATTTCCACAATGGCAAATGCTCAAGTTGTGTGCTCTCATACCGTTCTTATAGGTACTGAATTAATAGTTGACCCAAATGTTAGAGCTACATTTACTTATATTTGTTTACTTTGTTAACCTTGGCTTATAATCATTGCAGAGATGTATTATGCTCAGGAACCTAGTTTGGTAAATGTACAACAATAGGTGATAGGAAAAACAAATCATAACACTGTTCATATCATAAGCTCATAAATATATTGTTATGCATTATAGTTTCTCATTTCTCATTACAGAGAGAATGTAGATATTTGAGTGACAGATGGATGTAAGCAACTATAATGAATAGGTAAACTGGGGAGGCTTGTTGCAGCTGCTCAAATTGTGTCATGTTTTCGTGCTGGCATTTTAGGTTGCTTAATAACAAAATTTTAAGCACTTTGTTTGTCAAACCCTGGGGACATTTTTTGATGTGTGTGAATATTTTACAAAGTTCTTCTACAACAACAATCGCTCTGCAATTAATCACAACGATGAGCAGTGCATCGACCTTAAAATTTTAGTATTACGTCGTCTTTAAAACATACACTTGTAAATTGTATGCAAGAAAAGGCCAACTTTTTTTCTTTGCAAAGGCAGTAATTGCTGTATTATTTGATAAAAATTTTAATTGACCACGGCCCCATAGCTTTGACAAATTTTCCAATAAACAGGGGTAAATGGAATGCAAAATAAATTAGGTCTCATAAGTATGTTTGGCATGTCCATCCGGTTAAAATGTGCAGCTCGTCTAAATTTAATTTTTCAGTTTCAACTGGATTTTTACCGAACCAAAATAGGCCTGAAGGAGGATGCAATATCAGTTCCAGTGTGGATACCACTCAACACGGTGTTGAGGTACGCAATCAGAATAAAAAAGACTCTGGCTTTTCAAGCTACTTCATAAGTCTACCTGAATCAGTTTTTGTAGTTTTAAATAATTTAATACATATGATTTTCATTTACGTACTGAAGTATACAAATATTTTGTAACATAGTTAAATGCTGCTGGCTTGTAGCTCGATCCATCTGACGTAATCTGAGACTTTCGTATACACACCGGGTTGAAGTGGAAACGCACAAATCTAAAAGAAAAATGTGTCAAATTGAAAAATATCGACATCAAAATTACCTATAAAAAATGTCTTACAGTGCCCCAAGACACTATTCCAGCTAGATATCCCCCATCAACTGATCTCAAAGGTCCACCACTATCCCCAAAGCAGGAACTAGTTAATCCTCTCAACCTCCCCGCGCATAACATGGAGTTTGTCACATAAATAAAATGAACTCCATAAAACGCTTTGCATGCCAAGTTGTCAATTACGGCAATGGTAGCTTTTTTCAAATATGTTGATACTTTCGCAACGGGGGTAATATATCCCCATCCGCTCACAACCACTTCTCCTTTTGTGGCTTGCCCTTGCGTCGGGAGTGGAATTGGAGAAACGAACTCGTTTACTTCAAAGGGTTCATCGAGGACCAAGAGGGCGATATCATTCCGGATGGTTCTGGAGCTGTATCTTTGGTGTACAATAACTTTTTTAACTGTACGTTTCTGCTCATTGACTGAAGTGTTCATGCGATCTGTTTCTCCTGCAATGACGGTATATCTTGATGGGTTCCTTGAGTCTGTGACACAATGAGCAGCGGTTACAACAAGTTGAGTTCCGTTGACGTTAATGAAGGAGCCTCCACAGATGTAGCGTCCATTGCTTTGGAGGAGTATTTGATAAGGAATCTCTCCCGGTGCTGATCGAGAGCCCCCGATTATCAACAAATTACCATCTTCATATTCTTCGATCGGAGGTTGCTTTTGAATTTCTTGGGTGTTGCCAGAATTCCCAGCACAGAATATAATAACAATCACGAAATATTTCATTTTATTCGTTGAAATTTTTTCTACGGCAATGCTCACGTTTCTTGCTTTCATGCAGTTTTTATTTGGTACTGAATCATTAGTTGACCCAAATGGTAGGTGCCTTAACTTATAGTAATGCTTGTTTTTTAACCTTGGTTTATACTCATTACAGAGATGAATTGGTCTCAGGAGCACAGCTTAGTGAATATGCACGATTTGGAAAACAAATCATAGAACTGTTCATATCATGAGGTCATAAATATGTTTTAACATTTACATTATTCCTGATTGCAGATGTTTGTGTGAGTGACAAACGTAAACAACTATAATAATTAGGTAAACTAGGAAAGCATGTTGCAGCTGCTCAAAGTGTGTCATGTTGACGTGTTGAGATTTTAGGTTGCATAACAAAAATTGATCAAGCGATATAAATTCAGGTATGTTCCGATGCTGATGAAGATGTTTTTCTGCATGAACAACTTCTCTAAATTCAAACACGCACAAGTGAGCAATCGACCGTAAATTTTTTATTGAATCTAATTTGCTAAAATTTAAATTTAACTGTCAAGTACTATTTCTTGTCTAGAGTATCGTAAAAATTTTGATGCGGATATTTGTGTTATTTAATTTTTATTTTTAAATGTTTTATTTTCTCATATTTCTTTTACATACTGAAATGATTACAATTTAAAAATTTACACTTGCTTTAAATTTTCCTAGCTTGTTGCTCTATCCAATCGACGAAGTACGAAACATCCGTATTCACACCGGGTTGTAGTGGAAAAGCACAAATCTGAAAGAAAACTTATTATTAATCAAACTAATATATCATCATAACCAATACCAATCTAAAAAATAGTCTTACAGTGCCCCAAGACACAACTCCAGCTAGATATCCCCCATTAACTGCTTTCAAAGGTCCGCCACTGTCCCCATCACAGGAATCACTGAATCCTACCAACCTTCCCGCGCATAACATCGAGTTTGAGACATAAAGTAATTGAACTCCATAAAACGCTTTACAAGCAAAGTTATCAATTACGGCAATCGTAACTTTTTTTAAGTATCTTGATCCGATTCCAATCGGAGTTTGGTCTCCCCATCCGCTCACAACTAGTTCTCCTTTTGTAACTTGTCCTTGTTTTGGGAGCGGAATCGGTGACACAAACGTGTTCACCACAAATGGTTCATCAATGACCAAGAGTGCGATATCATTCGCAAAGATTCTGTGCCAGTATTGTGGATGTGCAATAACTCGTGTAACTGTACGTTTTTGTTCATTGCCTGACGTGGTTGCAAGATCATTTTCTCCTGCAACTACGGTGTATCTTGATGGACGTCTGGTGTCCCTGACACAATGAGCAGCGGTCAAAACAAAGTGAGTTCCGTTGACGGATATGAATGAGCCTCCGCAAACGTATTGCCCTCGATATTGGAGAAGTATTTGATACGGAATATCTCCCTCCGTAATTGCAGAGCCTCCAATTATCCTCAAACGGTCATCTTTGTTCTCTTCAACTGGGAGAGCTACTTGAAGTCCTTGAATGTTGCCAAAAGTCCCAGCACACCAAATGAAAATGAACAATACGTTTTTCATTATGCTCACAAAACATTTTTGATACGGCAAATGCTAAAGTCTTTTTGTCGCATGCGGTTTTTATATAATATCAGACCAACGGTTGACCCAAATGGTAGCTACATTTATTCATATTGCTCATGAATGTGTTATTGTGAGTAAACAGTCATTGCAGAAAGAATGCAGATGATGGAGTAACTGGAAAAGGTAAACAACTATAGTCATTAGATAAACTGGGGAAGCGTGTTGCAGCTGCTAAAAATGTGTCATACTTTTGGGTTTATATTGCATAACAAAATATGATGGAACGATATGTATTCAAGCTTGAGGTCTGGGGATTTTTTCCACGCTGATGAGTGTGAATCATGCGAGTAGGATTTAAACAGATTTTGTGCAAGAAAAATTGCTGTGGATTTATAAACACCAAACTGCAGCGCATTAAATCTAAAATATGACAAATGTTTTTGCGGATTCAGTCTTTATAATGTTATTTTAATTCCGACATAATTTTATTTGCATAGCATGATTTTAATTACATAGCATCATGTAGGAGTAATTTTGAATTGATAACTGGTATTTTGACTGACAATTTAGTCAGCAACATGATACTGATTTTGGGTAAGCATCATGTTCTCTGTAACCTTATTACAGATTTCCATCGCATAATTACGCATGTAAAGGTCAATCACCGTTTATATCATAAATTTTTATGTTAGATTAGAATTAAACATGACAAACATTGGCCATTCACAAAGGACTCGCTTTCACTGAACCTCACTGAGTTACTTTTATTCATGCAGTTATCACCAATCTAACGAACTCTATGATGAATTTTGCCTTCCAATTAAACCTAGAGAATGCACGTTATGAGATCACCTGAAACGGAGAATGTTTCGTTTTGAGCGTATTATGAGTAAGCGACTTGTTATCATTGAAACCTGTCATGTATAATATGATAAACTTTAAAATACTTCAACTGTGGACAGTCATTTTATAAATACAAAATTAAACGCTCGAACAAGCCACCTACAATATTTAATTCAGGTAATTAAATTATGCAAAGAAGAAATCCCAACAGGAAGCCAATGTCATTGTTAATCTTGTAGTGCGTCTCTGATTAAGTCAGAAATATGATATAGATAAGCATTACTCACTTGATCAAACTTATGACAAGTTTTCACTTCAAACTTAATGAAAAGGTCAACGTATGGTATGAGATCATCTTTTATCTACGGATGATAAATTATTGCATCTATATAAAGGATATGCAGATAACCCTACGTTTTTAATTTTCTTTTCTCTCCCAAAGTGAACAAACTACTTTTCAGTTTCTCCAGTATACAATTTTTCGTACAAGGCCACAAAATGAACTCAAAACCATTTGTTTTGATATACTTCCTCCTAAACGTGTCGTTTTTAAAATCAACTGAATCTCATCCAATCAACGGGTCACATTCAATACAAACGGACTTCGGAGATAACGTAAACAGTAAGTATAATTTTTACAGCCATTTTTATACCGTACTCAATATTTTAAGTTGAGATCACGTTTTTTAAGCTGCAGCTTCGTTGGACATTCTATACCGAAATAGTGGCAGTGGCGCAAAATGCTCTGTTTTTGACATTAATTGCGGTAACGCCAAAAACTACATTATTTCATCAGAGGAAAAATGGGAGCAATTTTTCATTTACGTTGACCCGGAATATGGTATGTTAAGCATTAATATTTTACATTAAACCAATCATAATAGTTTAATTCCTTTTATTTTTTATCTCTAGATGAAACGGAACGAATCATTATTGAAGTGGCTGCGCATAGGCTTTCTAAAATTCTCCCGTGTGTTAAATTTGCCGTATGGGCCAAAGATCAAACACCATCATTTGCACAAAACGAAACTTATATCTACGCACAGAAAACGGGCAGTGGGTGTTGGTCGCACATTGGAAAATCGAGTGAAGGACCACAAATTATGAGCTTGGATACAGAATGCATTAAAATTGGAATTGTAATGCATGAAATGATTCATGCTCTCGGCTTAGATCACGAGCAGAGCAGACCAGATAGGGATGATTATGTGGAAATCTTATGGGAAAATATTGATTTTGGTTTGTATTCTACTGCGACTTTTTTATATTATCCAGTTTGGCATTTTCCATAATTTTATTTTGGTATTTTAGGAGAGGAATATAATTTCAATATGAATAACAAAACAAAAACCTATGGTGTTCCGTATAATACAAAGAGCATCATGCATTATGATTCGGATGCATTTAGTTGGAATGGGAAGCCAACGATTTTAACCAAGGTGAAAAATATTAACTGTTTTTCGATTAAGTATTAAATATTTTGTTGCAAAGTGGATTACATTTTACAGGGTGGTGAATATCTTCCATATCTGAGAGAACTTCAGGAGTCTGACGTCATCAAGTTAAAGAGGATGTATGAGTGCTAGCAACAACGATTAATTATGTGCACAACTCTGCTATTAAAGTCATTATGAGTCATTATCAAGTACCTGATATCAATACACGACAAAATCTCAACTAGGATTGTTGTGTCCGAGTGTCAGATTTAGTATTAAAAACGCCCCATTGAAAACTTGTTTATTCATTGTCATCGATGCTAGCAACGACGTTATCTGTCGTTTTAATATGATAAAATAACAGCTTATGTAATCATGTTGGTCATAGTTTATAATACTTATTGTCGGATCTGCCCGTGATATATTATTAATATTTAAACAAGGACAATATTGATTAGCTTTAGTAAGTATTGAAGATTCAACAGTGAGGTTAATAAATACATATATGCTTAAAAGTGCAATTTGCTTCCCATATAGTTAACTGTTTATTTTATACTCATATTTCATTGACGAAAGTATCTGCCGGCTATTTCTAGTAAATTCTATTTCATTTCGTGATGTATAAATACATAAACTTTATTAACAGGTTTATTAAATTTTTAAATAATTTGATACTAATAAATATTGACGTTTTTCGTTACTTTTAAATTCACTACCTACTTTAGTGTAATTTATAGAGTGTTAAATACATAATTATTTACTACAATTCCCTCTTCAGTCATTGTTTTCAAGGTTTACGAGCCTGTTCCTGGATCCACTTGACATAATGGGAAACTCGAGTGTTCACACTAGGGCTGTTTGTCTCACCGCATTTCTGTATCATTTCCACATTATTTTAAAACCTGGAAATTTATGGATAAAATAAAAATAAAATTAGTACATACCCGTGATGATCTAAACGAAACAATACCGGCTAAATAATCCCTATTAACAGATCGAAGTGGGCCGCCACTGTCACCTAAAATGCAGAAATTGTAAATAAATTCCAAGCGCAAATATTACTATTTATGCTTTATGCAGTTCATCAACCGAAAAAAATCTCACCATTGCATGGTGCTTTACCACCAAATAATCCGGTACACAATGTTGAGTTTGTCGGCGTGTATTGTACAGCTGGCACTAGAAAGGAGCAAAGCGGTTCCGTAACAATATCAACTTCTACTTTATGTAGTGTATCTGGAACGCCTTGATGATTAGAGCTCAATAATCCCCATCCGCTTACCATCAGTGTTCCCGACGTAAACTGGTCTTGACTTGGAAGGTCGATGGGATGAACAAATTGGCTCATTTGGAGTGGCTTATTAAGTGAAAGTAGGGCTATGTCATTTTTCACCGTGTAAGGTCCACTAAAAAATTGTTCGTGGATAAAAATGCGCCTAACATGGCGGACTTGCTCGCGCCCTGTGGTGTCGCTCCTTTTCAAATCTCCAGCAATAATATCGTAGTTTAGCGGATTTCTACTCTCCTCGAAACAGTGGGCAGCAGTCAGAACAAAATGTTGACCGTTGACGGTGATAAAGGAGCCCCCGCAAATAAACTGGTTCCTTAAATGAAGCCGAACTTGATAGGGAAATTCTCCTTCGTAGGCAGGTTCTCCACCCACAATTTTGTTATTGGTGTCGGCGTTCTGCAATGGGAGAATTGGAATATTTGCCTCAATCTTGGAAATAAACCCGAGGATGAGCAACAGAGAAATTTTGATCGTTTCCATCGCGTATTTCAATTAGGGTTTCTGAACACGTACTCAGATGTGAAATTAGAGCTGTTGTAGTATTTGCAGTTGACTGATGAATTGTTTACTATTTTTCTCAGCTTATATAAATAGTCGACTTCCGCACTGACAGCTATTTTGAGCATGATTAGCAATGCAAAATATTTCTAAACAGATGTGGCTGGCGTGGCTTTATGTTCTGCAACGTGCACAAAAACAAGGGTAAACGATGCGGAGTTCAGTAAATGAGAATGTGCATATTAAGTCAGTTGTTTTATGTCATACTAAAAAATATTTTGAGCATTGAATATGAATTGACATTAAATTCCTGCCTGCATCATGACTGTTTGATAAGATGAAATTTTGATAATTTTTGTAAAAGGATAAAATTATGAAACTAAGGTACTAGGTTTGTGTGTCCCTGAATATTCTCTATCAAATTATTTAACATTATATGAAAATTACGGTGTAACATGGTCAACGCAACAGTGTTTTTTTTGAGTGGAGTTTATTTTTCAATTCTTTCTTGTAGCATATAACATGAATCAATGTGATGACATTAAATCGGTAATTATTTGTAAACATATTTTTGCTAGTAAAAAGTTTCCGCGTTTACGAGTAAGTCTATTTTTGAGCACATGTTATATCAGATTACTTTGCCTGAAATCTGTAAATATGGTCGATGAATTTTACAGCCTTTTTTATTGTGCACATCTGGTCAAAAGCAAGCATTCTTAGCAGCAGATTATGAAGTATACTTGACATAGTAGGATATTTTTACAAAAATCCATAAATCATTTCTGAGTATCGTTTTTTTAAACTTCAGGGGTTTTATAACGTACAATGGATGAAATGATCGCGAACGCATGACATGATCATAAGCTCGTAAAATTATCAAAAAGACAACCCCCTTACAAGGATTTATTATTATAAAAGCAACACATTTTACAATGAATCGAAATACGTCTATGATAAAATCGAAATCACAATCCTATGTCAAATTCAAAGTTTTGGGTAGTATTATTTATTTGAAATTCTATATCATTGAAATTGTTTTTATTACATAACGCATTTCAAATATTAATGTATAATTAGTACATTAAATTTGTCTTGAAATTCACAGCCAGCGTGCCTGTCGCTGAATCCAGTTGATATAAGCGGAGACTCTGGTAAATAACCAAGGTACGTTTTCTTTGCAGTTGTATCCAAACGACACGATTCCAACCAAATTCCCAGATTGACGATCTTTTAATGGACCCCCAATATCGCCTAAAATTCCATTGACATTAATACAAGTTTTAAAAAGCAATTTGAACTAAGTTTGTTTATGTAAATTTACCTCCACAAGCCCCTGCAGCACTGTTGCCTGCACAAATCATTGTTCTGGAAACAAAGTCTGTTGGGAAGGAACGCTTACAAACTTCATTATCCCAAATCCAAATAGCTTTCATTCGAAGATGTTCAGGAAACGGGATCGTTTCGCTTTTGTATCCCCATCCACTCACGACTCCAACGTTGCTTAAAGATTGTCCATGTCTTTGAAGGGGAATTGATGAAACGTATTTGTTAACTTTAAAGGGATACTTTATACTTATTAAGGCAATGTCGTTGAGATAAGTTGCTTCAGTGTAGGTCTTATGAATCAAGATTCTAGTCACTTCTCGGATTTGCTCTGACTGCTTGTAATGAGTGCGATAGATGTTGCCGGCTATAACCTCGTAGTTTCTCGGATTTAGATCGTTGCTCACACATTGGGCTGCAGTAAGAATGAAATGCTTTCCGTACAGGCTTATTAATGACCCTCCGCAAACACTATAATTTTTGTGAATGATGTTAATTTGGTATGGAATATCACATTCCCCCGCTTGCTCCCCGTTGATTACTCTTGACCCTATATTCAGGGGTGAAGAGTGCTGAGAGTTGACACCAATGTTTTCCATCCAGATTCCTGTGAATAAAAGTGCAACAAGTATTATTCGAAACATAATGATCGAAAATCTGCAAACTTTTTTTAGTAGTAGTTCTGTTTCGGAACAAATTTTATTTTAACTGATGTGGTTGAAAAAGCAAAATTGAGTTATATACTTTTTGCGTAAAAACGTAGGTGTGTGAAAGGTGAGTAATTCTAGTATTAATGTTTTAAACAATGAGGAAGTAATGTTTTTGTTTACTGCAAGACACAGGAAACTCTATTTGACAGATGTATGCTAATTCTACGGAGCATAAAATAAATTCTGCATTAATTGGATCTGACTGTGACACTGCCGTACTTACATATGTCTCATTCCATATTTTATGGAATAACCTTGGAAGACAAATGTTGTTTTAGAAAAACCAAGTGTTGAATTTTTATGTTTAAAGCTATAATAATGCTTATGTTTCAATTCCGATTAACTTTGTAAATTAAAAAAATCGTTTAACACCAATCTGGAATAATAGTAATAGTAATCCATCAATTTGATCTACATTTGGTTTTCTACGTACAAAGATTTATAACTGAGAACGAAAATAAGGAATTTGGTCCTGCAATTTTAAAGAAGACTTTCCTTGCTTCTGCAGATTGTGGAGCATTATTGGGTATTATTACAGTCTATTTTCCCTGATACGATACCTTAACTAATTTTATACTCCCATTAAATTGTTAGATGTTCATCATCTTCATTAGTTAAACTTGACATGGTGCAACAAAAATGGCATAAACGCAAACAACAAAATAAGGAAAATTAAAAAAAAAAAAAACTTCACTAAAAAGATGTTGTCAATAACTGTTACCTCATCTACCTCAAAAATTGGTATATAAACTGGAGGTTACAATGGAATTTTCATCACTCTGCTAACCCAAGGCCCGATTAGCTCATTTATCAAACTCCGTTCTAAAAAAAAGCAAAAATGAAAACATTACTTTTTGTTCTTGTGAGTTTAGCATTTGCGGAACAATTGGTTGCATCCTTTCCAACTGAAACCTCGTTTCCACAGGCACCGTATCCGGAGAACACGGCAAAAAGTAAGAAAAATTTAACTTAACATTAGCTAAAATATAAATTTTAAAATTGGTTACATTTTTATTCCAGCTCAAACACTGGAAATATTGCTCCAAAACACTACTAGAGGTGTAGACTGCTCTGTCGCGGATGTTGATAAGCCCAACGCAAAAAACGGTCTGATTTCGCAACATTATAGATGGAAGGAATTTCCCATTTACATTGATACTGAATACAGTAAGTGCTGAAAAAACATGGTATTTTGTAGAAACAAAAACCTGAAAAATACTTGTAAACTTTTTAACTGCGACAATGAACGGGAACTTATCAACAACGCAGCCGACAGATTGTCCAAAGTAATTCCATGTATTAAATTTGGAATATGGGGAAAAAACGAGAGTCCAGCAGAATATAAAGGAACATATATTCACATCAAGAAATCCCTTGGTGGTTGTTGGTCTTATGTTGGGAAAGGTTGGAGAAATGGGCCACAGGTAGAACGCAATATATTGAATAATTTGACTGTAGCGGTTTAGTTCTCGTAATTTTGAATTTTGCATTTTGAAGGAAATGAGCTTGGATGATGGATGTATGACTATAGGAATAATTATGCACGAGATGATTCATGCACTTGGTATGTGTAAAAATTGTGTCCAACTGTTGAGTAATTTTTTGCCTTTCTCCTTATTGAATTTTTTTTAATAATTAGGATTTCATCACGACCAAGGAAGACCAGACCGGGATGATTTTGTTACTATAAACTGGGAAAACATTCGACGAGGTTTGTTTAACGTATTTATATTTATTTGCTTCATTTTTTTGCAAATGGACTTTGTAATAACGGTTTTTAATTTGTGCGAATAGGTTACGAGAGTAATTTCAAGAAATATGGATACAGCCAAGTAACAACGTTTGCTGTCCCATACAACACAAAAAGCATCATGCACTATCCGTCATATGCCTTCAGTGCAAATGGGAAGCCTACAATAGTGACAAAGGTTAGATATCTAAGAATAACATATGTGCATATTTTTATAGCTGAATTTGTTCACCATAAATTCGTTTTGCAGACTGGAAACACTATTCCTTACCTTAGAGAACTTCAAGAGACCGACATCAGCAAGTTAAAAAAGATGTATAAATGCTAGCTTTGAATCGTAAGCAGCGTACTTTCCAAATTGGTACTGCACATATGTATAGAATAGTAATCAGCACGTAGTCTTAAACAATCAAACATGTATCTATGATAAAAATCGTTATTTCCCAAATATCAAACAAATAATAAATTTAATCACATTATATCGTTGAAGCTATCTGAGCAATTCTGTTGTACCTGCACCTGTAGTTTCATTATGCTGACACCAATTACCTGCAGTCCAAATTTAAAAAATAACAAGAAACTTTCCTCAAAACTAAATTATAAATTCGAAATGTGTTCCAACCATAAGATTAGTCGAGTTGAATGTTTCCAATTGTAAATTACTATTGACTAAAAACTATTGAGTTTTTTTAAAATTCAGATTCAAAGTTTTGTGTTTATTTAATTGATATTTTATTTCATTGAAACTATTTTAATGACATAAGACGTTTTAAATATTTACACATATCACTTCACACTTGCATCTTGTATCGAATCATTTCAGTTTCACAATGCTGACTTTTTTCTTCTAAATCAGACAGTAGCTATATTTTATAAAGGTGCATAGAATGCATGTCTTTATTATTTATAATACATATAAAATTTCAAAAAATCAATGGGTTTGTAAACTTGTAGTGAGTTTAAAGCATTTTTATGGTTCATGAGAACAAAGTGCCTTTCTGGCTCTCCAAGATCTTAATCGTGGAATCAAATACGATAAGGAGATTGACTGAGTAATAGAATATACTCGCAAAAAGGTCTACCTTCGTGTACCTTTTAAGTGACATTACATTTCCGCAACGAAAAACAATAGGTCTTTCCTTCCACACAGTTCGTTTAAACAGTTTTAACGGTAAAGTATTAGAGTTGCCACCCACAGTAGAAATAGAATGTTTTACCAAAAAAAATTTTGTTGCCAACAATGTTCGACTTTTAATTGTTGCCTTGACGGGCCAGCTGTAGTGTATCAAATTGTGGCTAAATTCATAACAACTGATCATGGGCGGCAGGCCTTGACTAATAAAAAAATTTATGACCAACGCTGTTGGCATCACACATGCATAAAACTGTTTCGGAAATATTTTCCATCCAATGATTGCAAAAGTATTTAATAAAATGGACAACAAGTATCCAACTCCAATCATAATCTGAATGAAAATTCGGACAATTTTGTCACCCCGTCGGTGGATTAATCGAAGTTGGTCATAGGTACGAAATGTTGAATGATCCAATGGTAGGGATTGAATCTTTCGTAAACATTTCAAATAGACGCAAGGTAGAGTGACGGCGGGTAAAAATAAAATTGAGTATGTTCTAATCGTTTCGATGCAGCAAATATACGAAAGTACCGTCCTGCTAAGAAAAACAGCAATATTTGTAATCATATTCCGCCTCTCAGGAGGAGGTAGAATGTCATTAAAGGTGTAGTAAAACGGTTCCAGTTTAAAGTACAAGACTATCAACGGCAGTAGTAAAGCGGTGGCCACATAGTATAGCATTATTCCGAACATCAAAAGTCCTAACAGATCTGGTTTTCTAATGTGTAATAAATTCAGCATTTCTGTTGGTTGAATAAATAAATAAAAACAAAATTAGTTCAGCTCAATTTCGTAAAATTTAAAATAAAATTCCATTTACCTTTTTTAAGTAAACTAATTAGGCTATCTGATTTGGTGTATCCATTCGGCATTTCTTTGCACAAGTCCGCCTCAAAGTCCAACATATTGTTGTAATATGTCTCAAAAATATCACCTCCATTCAATGTTATTGTCAAGGATAACCCCCAGCATAAAGTCGAAAAAGCTGCGAGTGTAAACAGACAGCTTAATACTAGCGCGTTAATTGTTGTTCCCGGACTAAAAATAAACTTCAGAATTTGAAAAATACAAAGGATAAATCCGAATCCGAAAACTATGCCAAAAGTTCCAAAGTAGAATGGAACCAGTTTTCTTTGGTTCCGTTCAATTTGAAATCGTTTTGTATTTTTATTGAATGATAAAAGGTGGGGGTAAAAGAAGTAACCGTAGAACCGGTGGGTTTCTTCAATCACTTTCCATGTTAACGGTGTGGTCATTTTTACTGTTTTATTTATGGCACTATTTTACGGATTTAACACAAAGTCTGTGTTTTGGTAAAGTGGATCTAGTTTCTATGTTTCCTTGCTGCACAGTTCTTGAGTTATCTGCATCGTATTTTCAAATTCCAAAATTCTGTGAAAGTTTTTTTAAACGCAACTAAATACAAGTGGAAATGGTAACACAACAACTAACGATAATTAAGGAATCCGGGTACGGAATTGTCTATGCTATGGGTATTAAACCTTTCAAGCGTTCTACCTGCCGTTACGTATACTTCCCTTTTTTATTAGATTGTCAAAGGAAAAGTAACTATTGAAACAAGAAGCGATGAGATAAATTCAAACTTTGTTGTCTTCTCCTTATCTACCTTTCTTATTTTTTCTTTTTATTCTTGGTTTTGTTTTAAAAAAAAACATACACGTTTCTAGTGGTACTGTCGTATTAAGTAAATACGGTTTTGAAGTGTTCAATAAACAAAATTTGTTCTGTTATTTATAAAAAAGATTCAGAACACAGAAATTACACTCCTTTGTTCCCTTCTATTGATTTAGGAGATCGTCAATATAAGTTTTGTCCACTTCAGCCAAATTAAAACAACATAATTGAATTTCTTTTTCATTTCAGCCAATGTAAGAAAACGTAATTGTAATTTTTGTCTGCTTTAACCAATTTAAAGGACATAATTGTTTTCATTATAACCAATGTTAGAAAACGTAACTGGATTTTTCAAATTTCGTAAGACAACATAATTGTAACTTTTTGACGGCTTTAACAAATTTAATAGAACATATATTGCAATTATTTTCACTAAACCAATGTTACGAAACGTAATTGTTTTTCTTTTCATTTCAAATAATGTAAGTAAAAATAATTGTAATTTTTGTCTACTTTACCCAATTTAATCAATGTTGGAAAACGAAATTGTATTTTATCTATTTCAACTAATTTAAGGGATTATAATTGTATTTCTTATTCTTGTCAATCAATTTAAGAAAACGATTATAATCGTATATATAAATATTCTTTACTTCAACCAATTATTGCAAACCTTAATTGTAATTTTGGCTTTCACTTCCATCAATTTTGAAAGCTTGTATTTTTGGATTCAACCGATTGTAATTTTTGTGTCATCTGAACCAATTCAAGAGACAATATTAGTACGTAATTTGTGACTTGGATGTCACGAATGAGTTTTTTATAAACTAGTTTTAATAGATACATCACAACGCAAGCAGTATACCTTTATTAGGCGTCATGTTTCTGTTCCAAAGAATTCTATTTTCAAAAATATATCGAAATCAGCATCCGGTGAGAAAGTTCATATTGATGATATGATGCATTATAAATGAAATGAGTGGTCCACTTGGCAAGAAATGCTGATGATGATGAACAAGTAGATAATGTAGAAGTTACTCTAGAAGAAGGTTTATCATTTCTAGTGATTTATTATTCTTCTCGAGTACTTGGACAGTACTATTTTGCGAAGAAACAAAATGTCTGAAAAGAGTTGATCTTGAAATCCTTCAACTAAATCTTTCTTGTAGAGCTTTACCGTTATTTGGACAAATCTGTATTATATATTGTACACGCTGAATATCTGCAGCAGTCAGGTCAGCATAAAAATGTTTATGACCAGTTAGCCATGAACCATGAAATTGCTTTATCAACTACTTTCTTACTTATGAAGTTGACGTTGAACTTAAAGTGACCAAATGTGAACGTACAGAAGTTTCTTTGTGTCTCAAATATATGAATGCTCAAGTTTTGTGTTCGCTGCAAGAAGGACGGTGAAATGTAAAAAATTTTATATGCCACACAATTGAGAAGTTGCCCCGAGTACGTCTTCATGGTTTTTGGTTATTTCATTTTCACATTTTTTATTGGGTTTAATAAGATTTTTTCAATTTACAAGGCAAGGGGACTATATTACTTTGGAGCTGACAAAACTTATAGCATGGAGTATATGACGATGAGTGGACTTGGGTTATGTAAATGTATTTATTATTTGTAAACTAAACTATGTGAATGTAGCTAATGACTTTTATGACAGGAAAAAGCAGAATTGGCAAGAAAAGATTTACAATTACAAAGCGTTCATAGTAATGAAACAAAATTCATCTCTTAATTTTTTCCTGCTAACTTTCATTCTGAAAAAACTGCAAATTCCTATTTACCCTATCAAGCCAGCTTTTTTGGTTAACCCTACTAATTTTCACTTCTTTCGAAGTACTTCTATAATAATATAAGAGTGACTAGCAGCAAGGGAAGAAACAAAGGCAATGCCATATATTTTTGATATTGAGTATTATGATAAGTTTAAAAATTTAACATGACTTGTATCAAACATGAGTACTAAATCCACCACACTTTCAACCAAATTGTGGACATACGCAATAAGAAACTCCAAGCTCAGCGGCATAAACTCACCGTACCAAAACTGAATCACTCTCAACGCTTCCATCCGCCTTGCTATATATTTAGCATGCTTGGTTTTCTTCTTTTTGTACACCACCTTTGATTCAAGCCTTCTCTTTCTCACCATTGTTACTTGCATGTGCAATCCAACCTTAAGCCCCTGGAATAAAACACCAGTGATGCCCAAGCAGATGATAACCCCTCCCAGCAAGCATCCATACAACAAATCCTGCATTATTCCGTATCCCTGAACGAGGACCCAAATAGCTCCCACAGTGCCCCAGAAAGCGGTGCTGAGCACAATGAAGCAAACATCTCCAACTAATCTTTCAACTAGCTTTAACGTCCCTGCGAAGCGAAGACGATAATGGATGAAGTTCTCCAAACTCTTTATTTCCTCAAGGATATTTGTGCAGTTAAGAAAGCAGAAAAAAGCGTACTCAGTCAAAGGGATAAAGACAGCCAAACACCTACATACTTCTACTATGGCAAGTCCCCCGATAAAGAAAGAAAGCAGGTAGATAATTAAGCGAGTGCTGGAGATATGTAGGGTTTCCTGGGAAAGAATATCAGTTGAGATGAAGGGCACGTTGACAACATTTGCAAAGACGCAAACAATAACGATGAGCGGAACTGGAGCGGATAAGCTCAAGGACGTCCAGCACAACAGAAGTCCCATTAGGTCTGGACTCCCATTGTTTTCCTGGTCTGCTCGAAACTGTTGTGTCATTTCAGAGCTGAGGCTGGTCAGCTCATTAAATCCGTTCACAACATCCTGGTTTTTATTCCACTTCGCAACGATGGCGATTACGATAAAAACGAATGCTATAAAAAGGCTGCCGAGTACGAATAGGACAATGTGGGTGAATGTTAGCCCCGCTCGGATTTTCACTTGGAAATGGGTGGCGATCACATATAAATTTCCTATTGCTACGACAAAAGCGTTGAACAACAAGTAAATCCAGATGACCCATGTTTGAACGGAGGAGCTTACGCTGACCGTTGAAGTTGTGGTATTGAATTGTACGGGGAGTGGTGGGTAGTAAAAATAACACAACTTTTGGATTTTAAAAGCTAGGGCCTGCAATCTGGTCAGCATTGTTTACTCTACGATAAAAAAGTTGCAAGGAAATGTTAAATTTTGAGTTTAAGTAAAATATAAAATAGAAGTTACACCTACAGACCTAGAACGAAGTGAAGTAAACTAAACAAAGTTTTCTTAGCGAAAATAACCACAGAAAGTATTGAAAGTTACTTTTGCTTATTTTTAGACTACCATAAAATGTTTTAAAGCCAAAGACTTACGTCTCATTTGAAAGAAAGCTGCCGGCAATATATTCAACATGGCATATATTGCATAAAATGAAATATTACGAAGTGAGCTATGAATATTATTAAAGTTGGAAGTGGCTTAAGAATGGATAGTCTTACCGCACTAAAAAATTAAACGAGAAAATCTAATTGTAAAAATCATGTATGCTCTAATGAGATTTTTTGCCAGATTTTATTAAAGCAAATACATAAGAATTGATATGTATTTTGGTAAATAAATATAGAAAGTATTTTTTGGCCTTGTTTTTTAACCCTGTGTGGAGGTTAGCATAAGCTCGGTCAAATTATTTTCTTATATGCGGACTATTTCGGCAATTTTCAAACTCCATATCTCAGGAATAGTTATTTGATGGAGTTTATACAAAAGGTTTTTTGGTAATAGCCTCTACATAATATTAGTAAAAAATGAGAAGGCACATAAATTTTAATTTTAAAGTACTTTATTTGATTTGGTAAGTTGGTTATACCAAAGAAATAGATTGGATAGCTTACATATAGGTGGCTCTTCTTTCATATTTTAAATTCAAATTTAATAATCAGCAATGTGTCAAATGAGTTTATGCACAAGGATATATTAACCATAGGCACAATAAATTATTTGTGTATCAAGATCAAAATATTGTATATGCAGCTTATGATATATGTATTTATTTTAGGCTACGAAGCGAATTTTAACATATTACTAAACACTTATTTATTATCACATATTTAATCTATTGTTGACTATTTCAAGGATAAGGATTGCTTTAATAACATATAATACCTAATTTTTACTAACCGGTTATTAAATATCGACCGTTCGAAACAGTTGGCAAAATTTAATTATGTGGTTAACTTTAAATTAATAAATATTTTGATGAATGTTTTAGTGTATTAGATAAATTACAGTTTTCTGCTTAAACATAAATTCTAGCTCTCTTTTCTTTCCATGTTTTCAAGCCTTCCGAGCCCGCTCTTTAATCCAATTGACATAATGGGAAACTCTGGTGTTCACGCTGGGACGGAATCTTTCAGCACATGTCTGTATCCAATACAAATTTTAAAGACTTTACCTGCCACTAGATTTGATATAATACGCTTAGGATATTACCTTAGACGATCCAAACGAAACTATTCCCGCCAAATATCCCCCGTTAACAGCTCGGACTGGGCCTCCACTGTCACCTATATGAAAGAAAAAAATGTAACTATTTTGGAACAATCCAAGGATAACTACATAAATTCATTTTTACCGTTGCATGACCCTTTGCCACCAAATAACCCGGTGCACAATGTAGAGTTCGTTGGTGTGTATCCTACTGCTGGCACCAGCGATCGACAAAGTGGGTCCGATACCATGTCAACTTCAACTTTTTGAAGAGTATCTGGAGCATTCTGGTAAGAACTCAATCTTCCCCACCCGCTCACCATCAGTGTTCCAAAAGTCGTCTGGTTTTGACTCGGAAGATTGATGGGGGAGACAAAACTATTTCTTTGAAGTGGTTCGTCTATTGCGAGCAAGGCTATATCATTTCGCACCGTGTATGGCAGGTTGGCGTAACGCTCGTGGATAAATATACGGGCAACTTGACGAATCT
>JAQGAP010001523.1:0-19429 GCA_034697805.1 Orchesella bifasciata
TCAGCAAGAGTATTTTTCACCTACTAACAATAAGTACGCTAGAAATCTCAAAATGTTTGCAGAAAATAACGTGTGTGTCTGGACAGATATGATTCCACCAATTTCAGTCTTCACAGACAGACACTTTGGTTATTTGGCTATAACTCGGCCCATATTTCTTACACAGTGTGTGCAAGATCTTAACATGTCAGTCAAAGTCAAACTCAACAACAGATCATAAACTCTCAGAAGTGTGGATAGGTATCTTCACACAAAATTAGCTTACAAGTTATTACAATAAATAAATAAATATTTGACCTTGAGAGTTAGTCCTCTTTTTATTGTTAGAACGAAGCAAAACTAGAAGTTGTAAATCACTGTACAAAAAAGAATATGTTACTTTAAACATTAAAGTAATTTACTTAACAAAGTTCAAACTGAGCCCTAACTTGTGGCATTGCATGTCACCCACCAACCGCGCTATTAAATGTGACGCATGTATCAAGTAAACGAAGCCGTGCTGAAACCCTGTAGAAGCGTCTGTTCCTAACGTGTATTTAATACTACATAAACAGTCCTAACTACCTTTTAGCTGTACGAACACGGGGAAATGTAGTGTGTGTGTGTGTGTGTTTGTGAGGTAAAATAGGTAGAAACAACAAAGGTTTTGTGGGCTCTAGAAATTTTTATCCAGTTACTGGTGACGACTAGCTTCAGTCCATAATAAGAGTAATAAAGAGGAATATCTCTAATGTATAATGTATTTCATACCATCGCCAACGAAAAAGAATCCACGATAATATTTTGATGGTGAAAGTGTTTTTTTGATACTCAACTTTTTCTGGTATATTGCTTCAGCTTCGTCAGCTCCTCGTTTTTGTGCAGTGCACGCTCTGACGAGCTGACCAAAAATGAGTGCCTGAGAGCCGGAGCCAGACAGAAAACTTTAGCTTCCAGCCGAACCACCATATAGGAAACTAGTTGTTGGAGTTGTGGAAGCAGCAGCTGCAAAACTATCACTTATTATACCTAACGTACATGACGCCTGCTTACTCTGCTACAATAACTTTCATGTCGCTGTGTGAAAGCACTTTGTGTGTGCAGCTTTTATATATGGCTTTTCCCTTCGTTCTCTTCACTCGCGACGATGCATGAACAGATAGCTCGTACTCGTACAACTGTACATGGCTCGCTTAGCATTGAGATAATATGAAGCTCTTAAAAATCCGACAAAGATTCCTAACTGCTGAAACAACAGCCACTTCTCCAAGAGGCTTCCTATACTTGCCAACTTCAATTGTTGGTAGCAGTCTTCACTCTACTCCCCATTCTCCACATTCATTTCTCTGCAAATGGACACCTAGTCGAGTCTAATAGTTATTTTCTTGATAGGCAATATTGGCTCCTTTCTCCCAACTCGGTAGAGAAACACATGCTTCACCTTACTTAATGCATGAGACATAACACACCGTGTCATGTCTCCAATAAATGTATAGCTGCTCCCAACTAACCTCCTCCATGTGTGTGCGTGTGAATATTACCTCTATTCCACTCAAAAATCATGACTGATGACATAATGACTTCCAGTGAAGGCTGGATAAATGCACAGCTGAAGCCAATGAGATAATATTATATGAGCAGTTAAAAGGGTGTGCTACAGGTGGTACTCAATTGCTTCTCGTTTAGAGTGGCAATGATGAATAACGAGCGTCGATACCCACCTAATAATACTTTTCGCTTGAAATGAGCCAGCACTCAAAACCTTCCCATATCCTCGAACCATAATATACATTAAGCCCTTAACCGCAACAAGCAGTGACTGGTGTTAATGCCGTGGCGTGTCATTGAGAAGAATAGCTGTTGAGTCGCAACAAAGCTGAGTGAAATCAACCAATAGCCAGCTTTTGGAAAGAGTGCGGAGTGCGTAATGAAATACAGAAACGTACATCTTTCTTTCCCCTTTCTCTCTCTACAGACTCATGAATATAGAACAATATTTACTGGAGCGAATTGGTTTACATTTTATGGGCTCCCTGATTATTCCTGACACAAAGTCTTGATTCAATGAAAGTGATAGTACATTCACATTCAGTTCCAAGCCAAGTTCTAATGTTGGTTCACACCATCCATATCATAATATTATGTATGCTTTAGTGAGAATGAATATGTGAGATCGTAATCTTAAATCAAGGTTTTCTTTTCGAGTTTCCATTATCTGTGTAGTTCACACGGGAAGTTCACGAAAGCAATTATGATAGCAGTCATTACGTATTCAAGAACAGTGATGTTGTTTTCGGTGTCTGAACACCATAGTTTATGATCCCATAGAAACTATTTTCCCATGAATTTTGAGACGAAAGAAGAAGATGGGAAAGTAAAAGAGACAAAGGAGTGGAAAGAGAGGGTATGAAATGAGCAGGTTGTCAAGCAAAATGGAATGAAATGAATTGAAAAGAGCTAACAGCACCAATAACCCAGAAACCAGTGGATGTAGAAACATCACCATTCACCACCACAATTCCACAAGGCCATACACCGATTTGAGTGGAATAAAATGGCGAGGAAAGTTGGCTTTTGCTGGCAATATGAGCTTATTTCTGAACTCGACTTGGTTTGGTTGCCTTTGTGGCAGGAGCATTAGCCTCTGTTTTCTCTTTGTCATGACGTGCATGTGTATGTGAGTTGGTGTTGGTCCATCGGAGCAGCACTATGAGTGCAGTTTCTGTGACTGCTTTTCGTCGCTGACTTGTGAGTTCTGGAGAAATTCCAAGTGCAAAACTTGCGGCCAACAAAACGTGGAGGGAGACTCAGGCTCAAGCCAATCTCATCATCATAATCACCGCACCGTCCTCATAAGCTATCATATACCCGATCCGAGTTTCATGCATGCTACCTAGCTTTTTAACTTTTTTTTTCCCTGGCATAAACTGAACTCGTCAGCATCAGCATTACAACTCTTTGCACGAGGAAGTGTTGTCAATGCTGGGGAATGGCATGCACACACTCTGCAACGACAAGCAGACATGCTGCATTCACTATCAGGAACATATTTTATAGCACTCCGTCTAAGTAGACGTGATAACAATCTATGACCAATCGGAAAATTTTTCCGCTCTACCCAACTGATAGAATGGAAAGCAAAAAAGGGGAAAAAGTAATGGAGCATACCAATGCAAGAGTACAAAAAAATACTGTTTTTCCCTATTAGAATTCTATTACTTTTCCCTTTTATCCAATCTGTCGCGGGCTAGCAAAGTTACAGAAAATTATGACTAATATAGAATGGAAAACTCGATTAGGCCGGTGGTGCGGTGATACAAATTACAAATGTGTGTACCAACCTAAACTAGCTCCATTTGTGTTTATATACGCTGTAGTCTTTAAGGCTCTACCCGACTATTAGTTTCCCGACGGAATAACACTAGAGCTAATTGTAAATATTATGAATGTACATATTATTGCAAAAAGCACAAAAATGATGGAGTGACTTTCCATTCCTATTTCTGCCCAAAGAAACTGGAGCTGTAGTATAAACTTTCTGGCCGCAAATATGCCAGCCATCTGCTAAAAATGTCGGGAACAAGCACACACGTAAAACCCGACTAGGAAGAGATTTTAAAAATAAGCCTTGAAAAGCTGGCAAAGGTTTGTTGATACTTTATGCCTAATGTACACAGCTAATATAATCACATCTTTGTCAGCATTAAGTTTGTCAGTTTATGCTGCTGCATTATAAATGTACAAAAATAATTACCTGTTTACTTGCAACTCGCTATTTCTCACGCTCGCTTTATGAATGTGCAAAAAAAACAAAAAGGTCAATTCTTTAAAGTCTGGAAGTACATTTTTCTCCTTCCAATTATCGAATTTAATTTTGCAACTAATTTTGAATGAAGCGTGAAGACGTTCGAAAACGCTAAAAGTCAACCCAATTTCATTATTACGTTCTGGCCTTTCCCACCTTCAACCTTCGCGATCTGGAATCAGGAAGTATGCAAGCGGTATGCGAACGTTTCCTCATTATTTTCCGCTTGAGTAATAACACAGAAGCATAATTTCAAGGTGGAAAGTTGATTTTTATGATTACTCTTTACTATTTGATGTACATAGTCATCGGGAATGTGGAATGATGTGTTACAAAAGTAACAAAAATTGAATTATGACATGTGGAGCTTAGCTTTGGCACGACATAAACTACAGATTCGTTTACGTGCACTTTTGTTTTAATGTCAAGAATTATGTTTTGACAACTGATGAGTAAAGCATTCCGTTCAAGTGCTGGTCAATAAACTGTCTTTAAAATTTAAAAGAAGCAAATCATACAAACAAGACAGGAATGTTTCCTGCTACTAAAAACAAAATTATGGGTATGAATCAACGTCAAATGCTTTATGGAGTGTTTACTCATCAGGAGAGCTATTAAATTAAAATCCTTGTCTGAGCTGGTCTTAAATTGAAATGGGAAACTTGGGCTACATTCCACAACATCATTACTGTAAAGCAATTGACAGAAACATGAACAATCAGTTTCCCTTTTGTATTTTTAGTACCCCCAACCAACACAGCAAGAGGTTATTGATCTTACTAGTTTCATTCCTGCAAAGTTTTCAGTGTAGAGGCGAGGCAAAGATCGTTTATTAGCAGCAGCTTGAATGGTAAGAGTAGGTACCTGGGAGATAACATAAATTAGGTAAGTTCAGCGAAATGCAATGAAAATTTCATTTGACCCATGATTCCTGAGGTTATCACGCGCAGCTGTCACCATTCAATCTTCGGGGTTTCAATCAGAATCATGAATGAAATGCCCGTGCCCGTGCTCTTTTGCTACAAATATTTGAATTTTACTCGTACGCCACAAAATTGCAATAAATTGACGTACATACATATATTTTCTTTACAAAAAGAAAGCAATTTCACGAACTCACTTCCTGCAGTTCTTTCCAAACGTTATTTTTTGCCAAATTTCATACTCTCCATCAAAATATTTGTGAACTGCATCTTTAAATGTATGAGACTACAAGTAAAGAAACGAGTACTAGTTTTAAATTCTAAAGACAAGTTGGAATCACCAACCGCCTTCCCTATTCAACGAGAGTATTTTGGCAACTCCAACTTTTCCATAGTTATATTCATAAAGCAATTTCCGTTTCTCACATTCCCCAGACGATGTTAACCTTCATCTAAATCTGGCAGTAAAAACTGCAATAGTTTTCTGTATCACCTTATAGCACCACACACACCACATAATATATTCTTACTGGATGGTTGATTCTATCTGTTTGCTGCACACTCAAGTTTGCAGTTGCATAAAAGCAGGTTGATTCAGTAACTTAAATCAAATGGGAGAGCAGAAAATTCTTTGCTTGTGCTCAAGTGGTTGCCTACATTGTGAAGCACAACGTGCTCACTTCATGGCCACATACATATATGAATGTATCGTATGGCTTATATTTCGCCCATGTTTCCGTTTAGTTGTTTCAGGATGACTAAAACTATGTACGTAATGATACTGGCATAAGCCCATCTACATATGTACATGATTGATTGCATACCTACACTGATTTATGATTTGCATGGACGGAAACGGGAAGTGTAACGAGCAAATTTCTGTACACCAGTGCAGATCCAGATCAGCATCCACACAAAAAGCTCACGTAGAGTTGCCGATGACATGAGAATGCTTATTTACAACTTTTATTACACAAAAATTCCCTATATCTGACTCATCTGTTTGTTTGTTAATAAGTGTTCGCGTCCGCAGTTCGCACTCGATTTTCCGAAGTTAAATAGATCTCTGTTGTCTATTCATGCATGAGATTCCAATGTAGTGCAAGCATGCAGGATGGTACTGAGCGTATACTCGATATATACCTCCTCCTTCTGAAGATGTACAATCTAATGTTTGAACATTCTCAAAACAGACAGCGTCCTTTGCTGTTCTGTTGCACTCCTGCTCTAGTGCTTAGTTAATGTTGTCGGCTTGGCCTCTAACGATAACTAATGCTTGTCCATGTGTGAGACACGATAATAAGTCAGAACTGAACTATCATAAAAAAGCATCTGGGCATTCCTAAGAAAAGTCATGATGCTCTGCTTCAGTGTGAGTGAACACTCAAGTGGAGGATTGCATGTAGGAGATGGAAAGTATGAAGTGAAAGGCTTTCGTTTTAAGTATGCATATAATGAAATGAGGTTCTTGATGGAAACCAAAGATCTAATGAGAAGTACATCCGGAATTTTAAGCCGCGTGCAAGCCCCATTGTGCTCCACAACTATCTGAATACATGGTTTGGAGCAAACATTGGAGAAGAATGGCTTCTCTCCTTCCTCCTGAGCTTTACCATCACACTGTATGCGCAGACAATGCTTTTCTAACCTTCTTCTTTCAAGTGAGACAGCGAAAACACAAACTTCACACTTGGGAAAAGCCGCATTTTCACATCTACAGAATTGGATCAAAAGATTTACTCAGGTGTAATCCTTTAAATGATTCAAACCCCCAAATTTGCATACATCATTCCGTTTCCTTGTTTAATTATAAGATGGTTCAAGGGAAGGTCTTTCTTTTGTTGAATCGTACGCATGCAGCATTGTATACATAGCAGTGTGGGTTACGACATCCCAGCACTAATACATTTCACCGACTTCCATGAATTTTTACAGCTTACCGTTTGATTGGTAAGCCAGCAGCGGCTCCGTTATTAAAGAATTTATGGTATTTTCAAGCACACTATGAAAGATGTTATTCCAAAAGCTATTTTCAAGCATACTTGCTAACACTGCATGGAATCCACGTCTTAAATAGTTTATTTTGAGCATTGACTCGAGACGGGGTTAGTTTTTATCTTTTATAAATCCATTTATCTTTTGAAACGCATACTAATTCCATGCGTTGCACAAATAAATAGCTTCTGGTCGACAATCCATATATTCACGAAGGTTGACCAGACACGAAAAAAAACATGGCTTGGGAGTTGGAATATATAAGCAAGCACTGAAAATTATGACTCTCCTCTTCTTAGGCCAAGTTAATATTCAGACTTTTTGAATCCGTCGTAGCACACATCCTCATTACCCAAAGAAAGTACGTTTCGCATGCTATTTAGCGGAAACGGAGTGATCATCATCATCATCATCATCAGCCTACATGTGGCAAACGGAATGTAAGGTTGTAAATACTTATGTATGCTTAAATTTTTTCGTAACACTTCGGCCTGGATCGAGTCACACCAGAATAAGTTGTGGTTCGGTGAGTGCACAGCGGTGTAGTTTTATCCGCTGCAGATGTTCTGGTTCTGAAAATGTATGTCTCTTTCCAAATGCTCACAGAGGGTTTCACTATCCTATTCTTTTTCTCAAATCATAATCGTCTTGATATGAAGTACATTGGTACTTAAAATGAATGCTTGTACATTTGTGTACACATATTCACTTCATCCGTATACTTTTGCTCTTTACCTCTTTCTTATTGCTACTTACACAAAAAGTCGGAAAATGAAAGCAAATGAGTCGCAAGGAAAAGAAAGAAGAGCCAGTCCTAGAACACACACACACACTCATACAGAGAGAGAGCAAACAACGGCACGGGAAAAAGTTTGGGATGGCAAACTGATATAATGATATCTTTTGATTCTGAGTATTTCAAGGGAGAAGGCACAAGACACTTTATTCATTTGTACACTTTTTTCACTTTTGCTCTGCTCCACGGTCGAGAAAGAAAGTGGATGGCTTATTTTCTCAGACTTTCTTGGAGTACCCAACCAACTCACATCTTTCTGTTCACATTTACTACCTACTATTCACTCCATTCCTGAAATCTTGACTTCCTCGAATGCCCATTGAATTCTGGATTGGGCTGGGTAATTCAAGATCACTGAAGCTGAAAGAGTAATCTACACTCAGAGAGCAGGTAGGTTCTGTGAGCAAATTTACAAAGACCGTCCCTTCAGAGAAGGATTTACACAGGTCGCAAAAAGTTGCCACTATTATGCAACGCTGAGTTCGCACGGTTGGTATGAAAAGGGAGATAAAAATGAATACAACCATCAACTCCTCTAATTACGCCGTGTTTCAGAGTGGACCGGCTAATGAATACTGCTTGCTCCCCATGTTCCAATGCTCCAGTTGCTCATTAAAACGTAGACGTTGTTGACAGAACGAGCCAAGAGTTGTGAAGTCTGGTGGAAATGCAGGTGTAGGTTTTAGGGGTAAAGCGATATTGTATTTGTTTGAATTGCAAAATATATTACAGTAAACCGGGTCAAAGTTAAGAAAGCAAGCGCTACAGACACATAGTTCATTATAAACTCTCCTCACCTTGCTTGTTTTTATACATAATACTCCTTCATTTACTGAAAGATGGATGGATTATATATATACATGTAAACTTCTTATTCGCAATCTGAACCTCGTGAATATCATTTAATGCATGTACAATATGATGAAGACGTCGATTCAATTAGTGACAAGAAACAGACGGTTGTTGGCTGTTGCATTGCGAAAGGTAATATAAAGAAAAGTGTGAGTCTCTGTTGGAAATGTTTTCATAAAGGATTTCATCTCACAATATACAATCAAAGAAAAAACAGTGCTCTTGATCTAAATTCAGGACACGATACATTTCCTCCACAGAGATCCCGTGAAGAGAACGATCATGCACATAAGGTACACATTAACCATTATGTCTAGGCAGGCAGGCTTCGACGAAGACATTCGTATTTTTAATTCATTCCTCGTCTCACTTGCTCTTCATCTTCACACACTTTTTTCCTCTTTCTCTTGCGTCAACTGACTGAGAGAGTTGCTTCTTCGCAAGACACAGAGTAGTGAGAGTTGGGCAACAAGAGAGAGAAAGACATATGGAGGATCTAGCCCAGTCACCTAAATACATACCATTTCCCTGCGAGAGAGAGCTCCGCTGCGAATATTAGGAATTCAAAAAGCATAAAGCCTTAAAATTGGAAATTTTCCACTACTTTCCTCCAAAATACAAAGTAAATGAATGAAACGGAGCAGAGTGAGTGAGTATAAATGACGTCAATGTTTTTCCAAAATCTGATAACTAACTCTACAACACTTCTCACTCTTTGTATGCATAATAAACTTTCAACAATAAATAATGACACAATGTTTTTTATACTTTTCCCTTCAACTTTTTCAGCCGGCAGTTACTTTACTGTTGCTTCCCCAACGTTACACGCTTTTAGACTCCCTCTCCACAACACTTTCATGATGTTATTCCTCAAATAACAACTCTGATCCTTGGTGCATTTAGTTCTTATGGTATTAGTTGCAAACATGGCTCAAAATTTATTCATTAACAGCGATATATGAAGTTTGTGATTTGATGCATGCAAAACAAGATACATTACTACAAACATTCACTGCGCGTTATCTCATGTTGTTTGTTTGTGTAGCAAAGTTGCTATTTGGTTGGAACTGGGGAAATGTAGGACTTTCCAAAATCTCCTAAAACGTTTCACGAGCATGTAAAGTAAATAAAGAAATTAATGAGGTGTGTATATGTTCCCTCATTCATGTTTATTACCCCTCAACATTTCACCCATTCCTTTTCCTGTCACCATCATCACATCACCATCAAGTGTTATTTCTTTTTTTATGGTAAGTGAAAGCATTTCACTCATCATGGTCTACCGTGAGGAAGTGTGAACGTGAACCCTTGACTTAACTGGAAGAATGGAGAGACAACAACAGGAGATCACTCGTGTTATTAACTGCATTACGGCAACGTTCACAACCAGCGAATATAATGATTGAAGATGAGATGCTTCGGACTAAATTTAATGCATTGGTAATGAAAAGAGAATCAATTCGGGAAATGGAAACGACTTAGGGTCCACAACCAATTCTTAGAATTGAGCTGGCAGCAATAACCTTAAATGTTCCTTTGTGCAATGAAATAGCTTCTGTACATTTACTACCTCCAAATTTACGTAAACGAGATGAGATCTACGTAAGTGTTTTTTGTCCACCTACTCACTCGTTTGAATTGACTTGGGAAATTTCGTCCCATTCTCATTGCAAACTTTACACAATTTCTCACCAACTGAAATTTTAAAACTACTTTCTTAAAAACTGGCCGTTTTAATTCTTCTATTATTAATTACTTTTTATCTTCTTCCCTGCCAACTAGGAGATGGTGTCAGGTTAAATAAGTTTTTTTCTATATTAACAAAAGTCACATCAGTTAACTTTCATATCCGTGCTGCATACATCTGTGCGAAAAGCGATTGAAACTTTCGATGCGGAGGCGTGATTAGATTTACTCAGAGCGTTCGCTTTCACACAGTTGTACATTTTGCAGAATCATCATGAACACGTCTGTGAAAGCAGGTATGAGGAGAAGCTGCAAAGTCATCTCTACTTCACTTCTTGTTACAGTCAGTGTCAGCTATCAAAAGGGCTGTGTATTGATATTCAGAAAGGAAAGTACCAACGACCTCTAAAACTTTCCAGCAACAGTGTTTGACTTGCAGATGAAATTTGAGAACGAGTTACAATCTCAAACTTTCTACATTTTCAAATCAAGTAGAAAATTGTGGATACCAGTTGATGGGACAAACGGGGATACAATTATTTCTCCTCAATAACCGCGAGCTTTTGAAGTATTTGCACACTAAATTACAAAGTATCGTATGACCATCATTATCATTAAAACCGTTTCAAATTCCTTTAATGTGGCAGGCACTTGAGTGACATAATAGCAAGGTCGCTGAAGAAACGGGAGAAAGTTCTCTCCATCCGCAGTAAATGTATACAAGGAAGAAAACTACTTTGTAGTATTACGTCACGTAGTATGAGTCCCAAATGTACAAATCACGCAGTGGGAATTGGTCAGCATACGTATCAATTAGATTAATTTTTCCTGAAGTACACTTGAGATGAAAGACTTTCATTACTGACGATGAGTGAATGGCATATTGTACAATGCTAAGCACACGCTGGGTCCAATCGGACATGACTGGAACCGAATTAATGGATTTGCAATCTTATGAAAGAGAAACTAGTATATTCCACTGCCAACCTTTTTGTGTTATCAAAGGAAAACGTAAAAAAAAAAATGAGGAAAAAATTACATGCTGCCACTTACGAGTTGAGGACGCTCCGCCAGAGTTTCTCGGTCTGTTGAAGCAGCAAATATAAGTTGGGAAGGACTGGAAGCTGTGCGCTGATGAAAGGCGAGTGGGACACCATCATCTGGACCATGAAATAAAATTTGGAGATTTGTTTCTTCATTCGTTACTTACCCTATTGTGACAGCCTAGGACTACTTTTGCATTGAAAAAATGAATGGCATTTTGATTCATATGCTACTTGTGTTGAAATGTACTGACCTTTCGTATGATAGTGTGTGACAGGCAAATTTGCACTAATTTTTCTTGAACGAATGCTCGAATGCTTTTGTTTGGTCAAACTGAGATCATCCATGGAAGTCATGACGAAAGAACTGGCTAACAACTTTGGTGTGCCCACAGACGTTCTGGCACCACCACCAGCAACGTTATCGTTTTGCGTGGATCGACTCGGAGAGCTGGATTTTGATTCACGCCAAAACTCTGTGATGCTATCATAATCCTTATTGTTGCTCCGGGAAGGGACCAACTTTTTCATTTCAGCTTCAAGCATTTCCCCATACGGACCCCGTAGTGGGCGCTTGTTGTATCTACGGGGTTGCGGCATTTGACGACATACATTGGGCGTGCTGTGACAACTCAACATATCACTTTCTCTTTTTGTACCAAGGCAATCCTCATTGTCATCAGCAGAGACCTTGAAATAATTTTGCCCAGTTACAGATGACGTTTGAGGCAAAGATGTGGAGTGAAGATTGGTTGCTGAATGAGCAGCCGTTGGTGCAGCTGCCACGGAGGGATTGGAACCTCGACGAACAGGGCTATCCAAAGCCAAAGCTTCCGTTAGCGGGGAATTTCCAGCACTTAAATGGGATCGATGAAGATTGATGCTCGTGTGGGTTATTGGAGGACTTGTGCAACCATCACTTTGGCGGTCACCCTCCGCAGATTCATCAGATTGACCAGAGGACTGACGAAATAATCCGTGTTTGTCCTTCTCTGCTTCATCCTCACCGCCGGAACCGGAAATGGATGAACCACCACCTATTTCCAAATCCAAAAGGACTCTTTTCTTGATTTTGCTCCTGCCCTTGGGGCTTTTATCACCGCTTTCAATATTATTGCAAACAACAGGATTTATATTTATTTCCGGTCGATCCTCATCCTGGTCAGATTTTGGACCTTCTTCACTACTACTACGAGCCATGATACTCTCCTCCCTGATGAGAGGTGGGGATCGTACAAGTTGTGGTTTATGATGTCGAGTCACAAAACTTTCCTCACTTTTTGGCTTTATCTCGTTTTCCTGTTGCGGAACTGAGATTTCATTCCCATTTCCCTTTTGTACATCCACCAGTGTGGCAATGAGTTCGGGGTTTGGACTACTTTTCTGTTCCGGGAAGGAAATTTCATTCTTTTGGTTCTCGCTACACTGACAAACTTTGGAATTTTCATTTCTCTCCGCTTGTGAAGAATTAACTGGGGGCTCTGACTTTGTACTTTCTTTCACCTCATTTATTTCAACTGGTTGATTAATTTGAGGTGGAGGTGGCTGATGATCATCACTTTCTTTCCGATTAGTTTCCGACGCGGTGGTGGTGGTGGTGGTGGAATTGTTGCTCTTATTTTGTATCCGGCTAAGCTCTCTCACTTGTAATTCCGTATTGTTCGAATGACACGGTTGGTTTGAAACGTCACCACTTTCATAAATCATTTTTGACCTGTCGTCAAGCGGAGTTGGTGAAGCATGTGGTATCACTTTAGAACCATCTTCCACCTCATTAATCGCCACAGGAGCACTGGTATGAATTGAACGGCCATTGAGAGCACCAACACACTCATTTTGGCTTTGAAAATGCTGTTGCAAATTGCCTTCACTACTGCTATAAAAATGATCCATGTTGTTGGGAAGAGCAGAAATGGATAGCAGATTATTGGCATCATTTACAGAATCAATGATTTCCGAGATGGTTTCAGGTAATGACGACTGAAAAGCACCCACACCAGTGTTGGCACCATCACTGCCAATGGCTTGGCAGGAGAGGGGAACACAGTTTTGCGACGTGCAAACATCTTCCTCCGAGCCAGTTATGAGATGATGTTGGTGTAGCTGTTGTAGCTTGGCACCGTGAGCCCGAGGAAGTGTGGATGAGCCAGATGCATACGAATTATTCATGAGACAGAATGCAGTAGGTTTGAGAGTTATGGGGGAACGCGGATTTCTTACATACTTCCCTTCGGAGGTTATGTCAACTTGAGAAAAGGAAGCTGACCGGAATGGAATCGTTCTTGGGGGAAGCCCACTGGAATACATTGTGGATTTGCAAAGCTCGGGCATTTCCGACATCGTCCCGTCGTCAAGAGATTCACTGGCGAGATCCTCATCCCATATGTCACGCTTAGCACCAGTTGTCGTTGAGCCAGTTATTGCAGCGGTGGTGGTGGTGGAACCATTCATCCCAGTCTCGTCTCTGCCTTCCTTTCGTCGAAGCTTATCGGGGCGGTGTGGGTCCACTTCAAATGTTTCCCCGAGGTTTCGAAGGGCCTCTGCGAGTTGCATGTGTTGGCGTTGCATGTCCAATTTATGCTGCTGGAGATCCCTACACAAATTTGTTAGGTCATGGTGATGCTGGAGGAGCTCTTCTCTGTTGACGCTTTTGCACTCACTTGGTTCGCAATAGTCAAAGCTTCTGTTTTTTGTCGTAGCACTGAGCAGCAACCGCTTTTTGCTAATAACATTTTCATTTGATGCGTGATCAGGAGAACTGATTCCACAATCACCCATCCTCCAAGAGGATTATAACGATGCAAACAATGTCACAATTTATCACTCTGAACTAATGTTTTCTAACGCTTAAACTTTACAGCTTATATTATTATGATAAATTTATTTAACAAATGTTTATTAAAAGGAGACCAAACCCTAGTATTCTGACCCGAAATTTAGATTTTATTAACTTGAAATTTGCAAAGCATAGTGCTCACTTATAATACTTTCACCATATCATTTTAATCTATATCAAGAGAAGATCTGACAATAATTCTTTGCATTAATAGGAACTGAGAAAAGTCTAGTAATAACAAATACTATCGATCAGTTACGCAATGTATTGGCAAATCAATCGAAGTACAACCAAGGCCTCTCTTTCCTATTTCAATTTATTATCGAATGCTTTGTGACTGCCATTCTGTCTAGTGCCCCATCATCCACATTCCCAGTCCGTATTATCATAGAAAATAAATATAGACTGTTGAAAGAAACAGACGCGTTCATGTCGTATAACCGTAAAACACACACAAAAACAGAAATCGTTATTTCGAGCTCAGAACTTAATTACACAGATGTGAGAATCAGTATGCGTTATCAGCTTCCGGTGTGAATAATGCAGAAAAACAAAACAAATACAGGAAGGTCATACACTAAAGTATCACGTTACGAGTCACTTTCACCAACAAACACAGTCTTATGTACAAACACCCCTAAATCCTCAATAGTTCTGGAAGACAAACACTTCACAAATAATTTAGCTGGACCGCAATAAGCACCGCTCATAGGTTACCAGTTAATTGTTACAACCATTGTGATTGCTTTTACCACCCTCATAAAGGTGAATTTCAATCAAACCCAATAATAAAACTTATCTTATCTCCTCGAACACACTGAATATGAAAATGGAGGAGTATCGAGCATCTTCTTGTCAACACATCACTTTGTGGCCATTTTTTTCCTCGTATTCTTCCAACTGGCAAAAAATACTTTGGTTACACAAGCACTGGCGTAGACATTCTTATTGCCTCCTCTCGCAAAATAAATTTATATGCAAAATCGAGGCAACCCTAACGCACCCAGTTGATATAATGATTTCGTCAATCATGTAGCATGTTGGAGAGCTCCTGAGTCTGTCGACGGAGGTTGGAGTGTATAGAACGAACCTTGTTTGAAAAAAGCATTGCAGATTTCGCGAGGAGGAAGAGGATGTATTAGCAGACATGAGCTAATAATTCCTTTTTGACTACTCCTACATCAAATGATTTTGCCAACATGGATTGGCACCACAAAAATTTTACGACTCAATATGATTCTCCGCAAAAAAATATTAGTGATATGATAATATGATGTATGTATGGAATCATAATCATAGTAAAATATGTATACACTTTTTAAAATAAACCATCTACTCCTCCAAAAAAAAACTCAAACCCCTCGAGAATTTTTCTCCTGCGATTTGTAGCTGGTGGCAAACGCACTTGTAAAAGGTGAAATGTAAGCACATAAGTATTATGATGATTATTATTTGTGGATAGGAAACTATGTGCGCTGTGTGCCACGAGTGTGCATACTACACACGCTAGTTTTAATTCCTTTCGACAAACTCAACTGTTTCCACTTGTCTTTGGCACTGGCTTCCCAACTTGCGCTAGGAATGGCGGAGCCAGCAAGTCCGTGGCCGTGGGAGAATAAACTATTTCGTCGACAGCAGTTATGTTATAGGAGCACAGAGTTGAATCTCGACCTCCTTGATTCTCAACTCGGAATGATGACGATGGGATACTCATAATGAAAAGAATAAAAACCTGATTGAGGTTAGGGATGAGATTGGAAATGGTTTCCAAAAAATGAACCTGATATACGTTGTGTAATTTTTGCATTGGCCACAAAGACACCAAGCCACCAGCAATACATGGACTAACGCACTACATCACACAATTTGCAAAAACATTGAACCGCTAAGGAAATGGAGTGTCATTTGAAACAAGCATTATATTCGCAAAAAAAAAGGTTACACTTCACAGTAGTACTCGGAAGACATGACAAATTCATAGAATGGGAGATGTGCTCAGATATCCACCGAAAAGCTACGCCGTACTACTTCCCGTTGAGTGGATGGATGGACATGTGGCAAGTTACATGAATGCCATTTCAAAAGAAAAGCACACTGACTTATGTCTATCATTATGGGAAGCTTGAAACCCTCTGATATGGTGACACAGTAATAATAGATAAACATGGAACTGTGGGCATGAAGTCAGTGTGTTAAAATAAAGCTGACTCCCATAGCTATCTGATGCTTTCACGAGAAATTGCAAATAAAAGACATTCTGACTCCGTGTATTTTTAACGTTACAACAATAACTACAATGTAAAGGCTTTGTATCAGCAAACGTTTTCCGTGTAATGGTGACGGCTGATGTCACCTCGATTGTATTGTATTCAACTTCCTAATAACCTACAAAATGTTGTAAAAAGATTTATTTCGCCTCAAGATTGTGAGGCTAAGACCTCTTCATACCACTCTGTTAATGGGAGGCTAAATATGATATAGAAGCCACATTGATTACATTCTGTATGTCTGCGTTTTGTGCTATACATATGGGGATAACCTAATTGTGCTCCCTACACACTTCCAAGCATTGCAATCAAAATTACATTTTAGCAGATAGTTGCTAAGAATACGATATTCGCAAAGCACCATCATTTCTTCCGAGTTTAGCACAAGCACAACCTAACCCTATAGACTAATCGGATAATTTATTCTTCCGGATCAAGATGAGATGAAAATGAAACACATTAACACATATTATCCAAATGTACCTACTTACAAGGATGGTGCGCGACTGTTCGAGCATCGGGGAAGGTTTAGAAACCGGTGTTCGTCGGGCGAAACTGCTGAGGTTGTGCGTGCTGTTGCAACAGCTAGAATACAGCTACGATGTATATGAACGCATGAGCTAACACAAACACTGTAGTTTAGAAATTTCATCATCATCCCCTATCCCAGTATCTGTAACAAAAGCATGTACATATGTCATATAGGAATGAGCATACACATGTCATGTGTGAAAATGTATATATATATACGATGTAACGATGAACCGTTTCAATGCCAACGTTTAAAGTGGCATCTGTATCTGTCCGTTTTGAAGCACAGTTTTTCACAATCAGTGACGAAGACATGCTGCTTGCTCGAAGACAAGGAAAGTAGGATACTCATTAGAACTGGTTCATCCTGCTGTAGATGTGTGTGATGCGATGCGGTAATATGGCACAACTGTTACTCCTCAACTATTCTCTACCTTTTCGGAAGTTGTGGTGGTGCACATGAATCAAGTGAACAGCTTATTTGCTTTCGAACACATGAATACATTATTTTTTCTTCTTGATGAGATGAGGGTAACGAAGGTGAGCGTTGAGACCGACAGACAGTACTTGTTTCTTGCGGAAGTATGCAGGGGAGATGAGAATGAGATGCTGGCTTCTTTGGTATTTGTAATACATGTATACTTACGTTCTGAACTCAAGTACAGGCTTCCGTTACATTTCATAGGGATGTCAAAGTTAGAGTGAGTGACTGGTTTGCCATGGATTGAGCTGGCTCTTCCAAAAATAGCAATTGTGTATGTTCCTCTTTTCTCAATACGTTCTGTCGTTCCGAGCTTAGATGTAGGGCTTATATTGTATGTAAATTACAGATTATGGCTAGTTTTGTGAATTCCATCTTTTGCGAGAGACTTTTTATGATGAGACAAGTTGAAGTTTGTGTTGCTACAGCTTTGCGCTCATGAATTCTTAATTTTATCCGTAAATTTGCCAACAAGTATAATTGCTCACAAGAAGCAGTAGCATACATATATTCGTACTCCTTATTAGAAATACTGACGATCAACCTACTAACCAGCTCCATAAATTCATTATATTAGCAGAGTATAACATCATGATGATTCATCTTTTACACCAAATAATATATAAGTAATTAATCACACTATTATGTGGATACGGCAGAAGTGTACGTTAATTACGGATTCTGTGGTAGTAATACGTTTTGAAAAAACATGGAATTTAGACGAAGAAACTTAGATAAGCTTAGATAACTTAGATAAGCTGACAACAATAACTTAGCTGATAATTGCCTACTTGCATTCAAATCTATATAAAATATTCACTAGCAAGTTTATTGCTTGTATTCTTCTCTGCACATGAAAAATTAATAAAACCCCAATCAATATAGCAGTTGATTCCACTCCAATCGATTAGAGAAATACAAATATAAATAATAATATCATACGTTAGGAATAACTGTAGTTAGGAAACATCATTACTAGTTTACAATTTTTCATTAAACAATTTAACACATGCTACAATTCTTTTGCTTGAAAATATTATTATCCACCACCGTAAAATTGACATGAAACACAATTATTGGGACAGGGAACATTAACAAGTACTCGGGAATATTCCTCCCTTGTTGGATGATCTCTTGAGTTGAATTTCGTGAAGGTGGCTATCTCAGGATTGCTGGTACCTGCAATAAATACAATAAGTAATTTAGTTCTCATGATACAATTTCCAAAGCTCGTTTGTTCTAGCAATATCGTACTTACCAAGGAATTCCAAAGAGATTTGTTTAACTCTAGCTATGTGGGATGATTAGTTATATTGAGAGATAAATCAGTAGAATGACCGCAAGCACGACCACCACACAGGCAAACAACGCGACGCAGGTGTCTTTTGCTTTCATGAATCTGTCCCATAAGCTTTCATTTCTCACGGCATCTTGATTTTCCTGGTCCAAAGTGATAATCCTCGAGTTAGAGTTCCGGGTTCGGAGACCCTCGTCTCCTCCTGCTTCGAGGTTCAAGTGAGCCACCGTCTCATTGCTAACATTTTGATGTGGATCTGTCAATGTATAAAAAATGATTATAATATTAGGAGCATTCCGGTAAACAATCACACTAACAACGAGGTTTATCACCATATCATAACATATGGCATTCGAAACAGGCACGGCAATTACAAAACTTAATATACTAATTATTCCATTAAAATAAATACAAGAAACCAATGTTTGTGGGTGAGAAATTACGGTAAATATACATCAATAAATTCATAAATAGTCATGATTTCACATTTAAATTTGGAGTTGAAAACAAAAACATGAACGATAATAAATTTCCTCTCACCTTCGTTCTCAAGATCCAATTCACTCTCAACGTCAAATGTCACCTTCTTCACCGACTTTTTAGGCTCCATACTGGAAATTAATGGTTTCTAGAAAGACAAGAGAATTAAGTTTACTGTAATAAACGGATGGTCTGTTATCTGTTTACTCGATAACATTAGTTTATAATCATCAAAAATGATGTACTAATTAAGTTAACAGGAACTCGGAGCAACCTCAATAACTAGTAATGACGTCACCGCTGAGTTTTCCTATTTGATGTTCCGAAATGAATGAAAGAAGTTGATGTTATTATCTTGTTGGACAGGTGGGAGACAGAGTTGGCTTTATGTAAATATGAATTTGCATACACGTGTCATATATCACCTGTTTTGTAAATGAATTTTTCGTACAGTGCTC
>JAQGAP010001524.1:0-19426 GCA_034697805.1 Orchesella bifasciata
TACTATATATCCAAGACCTGTGATGTAATCTACCTCATTGAGGGTATCACTTGTACCAGCTAAATAAATAAATAAATTATATTTCAATTTTTAAGCATTAATTTTATGTTTATAAAGCTACCAATAACATTATGAAGTCAAGGAAGTTTTTGATCAAAGTGAGCCGAACCGATAATGTACCCCACAGGCAGGACAATGCAAACGGTTTTTACAGCAATAACTACAATCTCATGAAACAATTACAGTTCTATCATCATTATTTATTTTGAAGCCCTTGTTAAGTTGAAAGATCCAGCTGGGCGACTGGAAATGTATTATTTCTTTAAGATGACTTCATAAAAACCCGAAAGGCACTTACATTTTTTTCATCTTCAACAAGAGCTAACAACCAACACACATTTTGGATCATCCATAATGAATACTTAACTCACCCACTCAATGTTTCCAGTTGTGCTGGTTGCCGTCAAAAGGAGAGCGCATTCAATATGAAAAGTAGAACGACCAACAACAGCGAGAATGACTCATCTTATCTCATTTACCTTTCATATAAAAAGGAAGAAGAAGAAAAACACACACGTAACAAGTTCAACAAAAGGGGAAAACCATTGGTCATTGAATTATTGTTTAAAAGGCATTCCACACACATTTACCCAAGAGCATAGGTACGTACTACACACATCATTACTGGTGGCCTTAAATCGGTGTGGTACAACATCTCTGTCTGTTGCTTCAATTCAGTGTAATTTAATGAAAAAATGTACACACGTAAACAAACTTGATTTCTTGAATGAATTTCCCCTTTTACTTAGCTTTTCCTTCCTTCCATTTTCGCCAACTCATCATTTTCTTATCTCGAGAGCAAGTAATGCGTTGCGTTCCTACAATTCCGAGGAAGACAATATGAAAAAGTAAGACAAATGAAAAGTAAATAGTTGTTACTTGCTGTGTGAAGAGTCGGTCCAGCAAGAGATGTCTAAAGTGAACATTAAGATTTTCCTTTAAAGTTGTCTACACAATAGAGGTGCGGCTTCAATAGCGGAGTGCTCCTTTCTTCCTTATTCACTGTGTGATGTACTTTATCAATCATGAAATGAAATAATATGTGCATTTCTTGTTATCATCGCTGTCAGCGAAAAACAAATATCATTTCAGTCTCTTTCTTGTATTATGTAAGATGATGAGAGTTTGGCCATCCATACATAAAAGGTTACTGACAGTCCTCTAATTTAAGAAGAAGCGTTTCAAAATGGGTCATCATTTATCATCATATCGTGCCGTATGTATAGACAACAAATGCACTATAATGTAGAATTGCAGAAGTTAGTTCAAAGAATTAAATGTAGTTAGACATGAAACAAATTGTCCAAAGTTCTGGAAGTTGGGATATGATGTAGTATGATGGTATGATAGTATATACATACATTTGAAAGTATATTAATCAATTCGTACTATTGTTTTAATCCTGCTTCCAATCCAGCTGAAACAAAACAATATCTATAAAATGCCTAAAATGGATTCTTGGAAAATTCCTGTACAAAGTAAAATTTCCCGACTTGTGACTTGTTGAACATCTTTCTTGGTTTTTTTAAGTTTAGAAAATACTTCTGCTTCCATGTCTCATTAGCAAATAACCCCAATAGTGCAAATATTTGTAAAGAAGTAAAAAATATTGAAGCGTATAGTCAACAGTCAACAGTATCAACCGCAAAAGGACCTGAACGGGAGAAACGCAAACGGACCTACCCAAATGCCCCACGACTGAAATACTTCTTTACTTCAAGCGACACCTATTTGGGAGAAAGCTCACTGTATACGAAACTTCTATCCTAAGATCCTTTGTCTACTCACGTCTTTTCTGTTATATGGTTATTTCATAGTGTCAATATACTACTGTACTGTCATAAGTACTTGCTAATCTTGTGGTTATAAAATTCGATCTTGGGCTTATCTGCAAGTAAAAAAGTATGTTATGCATTGTGTATGCGTTCAATAGTATCATGTAGTTTCATAATAAACAATTCAAGAAACCTTATTTTTCTGTATTATAAGTATGAAAGATTATTTATTTAGCTTTCCAGCGAGGTACTTCAAACATTCATATTTCAAATGACTGGTTTAAACGTGGTATAGCTTGGCTGCTAGTTCACACAGTTTTTAGTTACGATTACGATTCAGTTTACACAACCTTTCTTCCGTTTCAACATTAAAAGGTTGGCACTCACAACGACCAGGTAGGTTTAAACTCGTCTCTTTGCAATAAGCCCCTTCAATACATCCAGTTCTTACATTAATACATCGATGACCTTCTGGATCAGTGCAGCACTGTGATCCACTCAAACCAACGCATGAATTACTGATTGGATCATACACATGTAAACTATCTCTGCATGCACAAACACCTTGCTTGCACACCAATGGAATATTGGGATCACAGTCCCCTTTCCCCACGCACGGGGCTCCTACTCCAGGTGCGCAAAATCCGAATCTGTTTTCTACATAGCCTTGCCTACAGACACACCGGAAGGAGAGTCCATTTGGTCCAAAGGATTTACACTGAGCATATTTCACACATCCCGTACTTGATTTGCTGAATCGGACACCCAAATCTGCTGCTGATGGTGTACACGTTCCACCAACTTTACTTCTGCAGGACTTGCTGGGATGCTGATACAATTCTGAGTTTTCACATTCACAACGATTATCAATGCAAACGAGACCTGTTTCGTAGTTACATATTTTGTGGTCTTTGTTGTTGCAATGTTGACCCCAAGAGAGGCGACACCGCTTGTCAGTTGTGGGCTCATATGATTGCGTACAATTACAACGGTGATGGTTGTTATCAAAAGAAACACATTTGGCATTCGTTGTGCAGATGTTATAAACGGGATCACCTGGGTCGCAAATCTCCCCAACTAAAATCCCATTTATATTGGAAGATTGCTGTGATTGAGATGAAATGCTGGTATTGGTGTGATTGGGATTTCTAGAACGACGACGACTTTCAGGCTGGTTGCGGTAGATAATTCCTCCGGATGGTGAGGGAATACTGGTTCGGTAATCTGATGTACTGTAAGCATTTCCAATATTGCTGTTGCCCAGATTTTGGTCCCAATAGTTATAGTTTGGCGAGGGAGTTGCTGATATGAAGATTACGGATGAGAAAACTATTAAACCAACAACTTGAGCAAGTGAACAACTGTATCTTAATTCAAATGAATTCATTTTTAAGTCTGGTCAGGAATAAAACCACTTGAAGTATTCAAAACTGCTTAACAGTCAAGCAGATTTCGATTAAATATCTTAATTCTAATGTTAATAATTAACTCTTTGCGCAATTGCTAGTTCTCACACCCCACTGTATTTGCGTAACATCGGCTGAGAAGCTGTGACGAAACATGGAGTTATGTGTTTTCAAAAAGGAAAGTAGCTGCATGATTCCGACGTGATACATGATTAACGCTAATTGTTTCGACCTTTTGCTTTGGTCACAAAATATGTAACAGTGGGACACTTTGATTTAGTGCAAAGACAAAGAGCCTCAGTAATACACATACATTTAAGGAATGCAAAAGTAATATATTATGCATGTTACTAAAAAGTCACTAGCAATGGTATATAAAGCAGTCGTCATTTTTGAAACGATTTGGCATTGAAATTTGTTACTTGGAAAGTGACAGAGTGTGTGTTGATTATTTGCTACTACAAATTCCATTTCATTTTTTACGTTCCAGACGTCCTCTCAGCTGCGTCATAAAAATATATTACTCATTGTATGCTTGAAACCCCACTAGCGTGAATAAAAATGATAATGTATATGCATTTTTTACAGTGGTGCTGACTGGATGGTAAAACTATGCCATAAAAGTATTTCATGTTCAGCTCAAGACTGAAAAAGGTTGCATATATCAAAGTGCATAATATTAAATGTAGCATGTACTTAGGAGACAAGAGAATGAATTGAAACTTGCAAAATCTGGATAAATTGGAATCTTACTGACTATAACTAGAATAAACAATTTTAGATACACATATTATGCATCGGGCATAAATCCTTGCAACGTATTTAAAAAATAATAAGCATTACCAAAAATAGAAATACAGAATGACGACAAAGGTCAATAATCGAATGTCATTAACAAAGTTGAAAAGTAATTCTAATGCATGTGGCAGATCAAAATTAGGAACAAAAAGCTATTGTACTTGTTTATTAATGTTCATGTCGCATATTAGTCGCATTACACCATTAGTTTCATTATTTTACCAATCTTACTATGCAATACAATTGACATCTTTCTTTTCTTCTAACTTACTTTCTACGTGTGCCCATTAAAATACTGTTGAGCCAGAACAATCCAATCCAAGAAAGCATACCTACCATGAAACATGATATTAATTGCTCTTCCTCGTCACTGCCACCTTATCTTAACGCATGCAGCTGCTTCTACAATAACAAAACTCTATTTTTTGTTCGACGCTTCTGAATTTAAGTTTAAGTTTATATACATGTTGCATTCCTATTGCTTCATAAACCTCGAGCTTGCAACGATAGTATTATACTGATGTAATGTGATATGTATGTACGTACTGCATTAAGTATTGTACGATGAGTCATTATTACGAATGTACGAGTTAATGTGTACACAATGCAGACTAAAACAGGGGACCATTAAATGGCTTGATTTTAAAAATACGACACATTAAACGCGATTTTATTGCACCTTTTCCATACGAATTCCTGTTGATGAATGATGAAGAGGTGATCACAGAGTGCAGCGGAACTTCGAAGCGTGTTGTGTTGTGTAGTTTAGTTCTTTTTTAGTTGAAGATTGCATTTGACAAGTTTAGTCCTATTTAACTCATCCACGATGACTCGATGTGTATATTACCTCTGCCTTAGTTTCTTTATAATTGTTTTGGAGATTACATATTCCAACTGTTCTAATGAAACCAACTTTCCAAATGGAAGCGACGGCTACAACATTAATGTTTCCAACTCCATTTTGGCAGAACCGTTTGTTGAAAATGCAGACAACAATACTGAAACCGCATATACCAAAAATGTTCCAGAGTTTGATAGTATGGTGGATATTGGAATTACCAACCCTGTAGAAAAGTACCAGTTTACTACCGTGACTCCTAATTTGGAAATTCAAAGCTCTTCTACCAGTGCAGTGAGACCCACCGAAGCCACAACACCTGTTCCTACAACCGATAGTTACGCCAAGACCGAAAACAACTATGAAAATGTTGAATATCCTTCTGTGAATGAAAAAACTGACATCGTGAACTTAAAAGTAGAAGACCCAAATGCTCAGGAAATCATAAAAACTGCAGGAAATCAAATCGAGGAGGCATTACAAACCCAGCCTTCCACAGTCATGCAACCTAATCAAATTGAGCAAAACTATGTAAATGCTTCCGTTGTACCTGTACTCAAGGTTCCAAAGCCGATTGTAATTGATTTTGAAAGCCCATTACCTACCTATGATTCAAAGGCATCAAAGGAAAGAGACACAAGGTGAATTTTAATGCATAACAATATGTACATAATAAAATTGATACATAAAAATATTTGACAGATGCATAATTCATAATATGAAATCATTAAAACCATGCTATTTAATTTTTGTATGTGTTTTACTAGTACATTGCAGGAAAAAGTTGAAACTACCATTAACAAGGACGGCCAGATCCGAGAATTGCCGTTTACTGAGAACGGATTAATTTCAAAGAAAAGTGGAACAGAGGCTTCATTGCCTGAGCCAGAGCCAACGAAAGCTACCATAACTATTACCAACATGACACAATTACCTGCTCTCATCTTAGCATTTTCTAACGAAAATACAGAGTCTGAAAGTTCTAAAGTAGGCTCTACAAGTACGGGAACTGAAAACCCGACATTACTTCAACTTCCCGAAACTTCAACGATTAATACGGCCACCGCAACCGCCGAGTCAACTACTACAACAGAATTTCCAAATGATTCAAATGCAAACACACCTGCGATCTCATCAATTAGTATCAGTTCCACAAAGGAGCCTTCACTCAATAATACCATCATGAGTTTAGCTCCAATAAATTCCGAAAATAATTCAACACCAATGTCCATAGTCAATCACACATCTTCCACTCCAATGTCTATTCTGGAGACATCAACACCTCCACCCATGATGTCTGAAGATGACCTTTATGGCAACAGAAATTCCACTGTCCACCAGTTTTTCTTGGATCTTCGAACACACACTATTCTTTGTTTGATCTCACTTTTCATAATGTTACTCACAGTAGCAACAGTTTGCTCTATAGTACTGGCGTGTGTGCTCTTCCTCCAATTTTTATGGAAAGGGTTGGTCAACGTTTTTGGGATGATGAAGAAATGCTATGTTAAAAGGAAAGACTCTTCCAGAAATGTTTACGAGTCGGGTAGCTTATTTCCAACACGATGTGACGTTTCTGTTAGACCGTATCTTAATGATCACGATATGTACTGAATTGTTACTTGAGTCAATTGTCAACTGATTTACTTAGAATACCACAAAGAACAGTCGGTTCCACTCATAAAAATACGTTTATAAATTCAAATAGTACTTTCACGAGCTCAAAGATTGTTCTCTATATAAGTACTTAAATACTTACGTGTTACTTTAATGAAAATAAACTTTTGCCAATCAAAATGGTTTTTTATTAAAATGTATTTGAACTTTGATTTATAACCAATTTGATTTATATAGATGTTTGTGAATAAAAATTACTTTGCAATGCTGTAACCAATCTGATGACGGTAATGGTTTTGGGATTCCACGGTTCGGTCCCACATGTATGTAAGTCAGATTGAAGGACGTGCTTAGTTAATTAATGTTAGACTTTTTGTAATGAAGAAGCACATTCCAGTTAACTTTTTTTGAAGGCTAGACAGGTGTTTACTATTGTTAGAATTACGTCGAGGACAGAGCTGGAAATACTGGTCTTATTATAGTTTCTATACAAAAAACGTGGTATTCCTGCGAATAAAATGCTCTTGAGTCTGGTGTACATTCATATTCAAAAACACAATGGTCAAAATCATATCATGAATAAATAAATATATGTCAGTTTTTGTTGAGCTTGCGTATGTGATTTGATATATATTTTCGTGACAAATGAATTAATTGTTAGAAATCGAAAAGTATTCATTTATGTGCAGCTGTGGGATGCTAGAATCATCAAATCAATTAACAGTACAGCGTTTAGAACCTGTCAAAGCATACCAACTTTAATTAAGTGATTTGATTCCTGATATCAGTGAGAATCAAATTTGAATATGAGTTTCCAAATTGGCAAATATTTCCTTTGCTGTTTGATTTTTTTCATTCAGCCTTTCTTTTCTACGGGGGTAAGTTAACACCAGAATTTATCTACTTCTAAGCATTTGTTGCAACAGTTTCCGCTACCTAGTTTTGTAATACATTTTGCTTCCGAACCGTTGAATCACATTTGGCATCAAATATATTCAACAGTTAGTTTATGTAATCTCGAATGAATCTAACCAATTCAGATCAAATTCTAAAATGCTTTCTCCATAATAATTCTGAATTTCTCAATACGGATAATTGGAGGTTATAATGTTTGAAAAATTGAGAATTTCGATTTTGTGCCCTACAGAAAACATTACATTGGGCGACTGTTTCACCGATTTCATTGGGGATACCATCTTCCAGCGACCTTAATTCAACAGATTCGACTCCCCTAAATGTAACATCAAAACAGTTACCACCTCCCACATTTGGACAATCAGCCTGCTACCCTGAAGCAAATGGACCATCTCAGTACCTGATTGGTTACGGTTCCTTGATGCAAACTGCTTCCAAAGACAGAACGTATTCAAACACGGGTGAAAGTTTGCCTGTGAGAATTTATGGATATTCACGACTTTGGAACTGTAAAGGAGTTTCAGTGAGCTATAGCACCACGTATCTCGGAGCAAGATCATCTGCTAACAAGTCTAGTTACTTGAATGCAGTCGTATTTAAACTTCCTTCAGCAAGTGCACTTCTCGATTATGATAAAAGAGAGTCATTTTACTGCAGAGAAGAAGTGCCCATGAGCAAACTCCAAAATTTAGCCCCAACCCGAAGACTAGTGGCTGGACAATATTGGATCTACGTTACTAGACCTGAATATGACGAGTTTCCTACAAGAACTTATCCCATTGTTCAGTCCTATGTTGACACATTTTTATCTGGATGCTTTGAAATGGAGGAGAAATTCAACCTTCCAGGATTTGCAGACGAATGTGTTGCCACAACCGAAGAATGGGTTAGTCCATGGGTCAACGATAGAATTTTTCCAAGAAGACCATTCATGCATGAACCCAATGCTGCTAAAATTGATAGGTTGCTGAACGACAAGGCACCAAAGGCATTTAGGAACATTATCATTGAATGAAGAAATTGTTAAAAATAGAGTTGATAGTTAGAAAAAGTAATTATGCACGTTTGAATGCTTGTCGGGCTTTCTCTGTATGCTGAACGATGATTTCCGGAAGTATTCTTTAAAAATGTCCACGCCTTCTTTTTGATGACCTCAAATCCAATGCATCTGCGCAAGATTTTAATTGACTGCATTTCATGACATGAATACCAATAATCTTACGATTAGAGTGAGGTTGGGAATCATGTAACGTAGCTCATGCTTGGATTTGAATGGATAATGGTAATAAAATGGAGATAATAGTAATGACTACGTTACGTGATCAGAAGTTCTGATTGTTGCTTTTCTGAAATCTTCAGTTATAACCTATTCATGTCATGATCTTTCGTTAGCTTTTCATCCCATTTTTAATGAGTTGGTCGTGTGATGTAAGGACAATTAATATTTTATGATAATCAATAATAAAGCCACAAGCAAATTATTTTCATGTTAAATGCCAGTCTGCGTATCGACCTTTTGGTCTTCGTATTTAGCTGCGCAGAAATAGAATTTTAACCCGATCCCATAAAGATCCGAGTGTGAATGAATGTGTCATGCTTGTTTTTTAATTTTTTCCGTCGCATTAAAACCGTTACATCAGTTTATAAAAATTAACTTGCTTACGCAGAGGTTTTCTGTTTGTCTCCCTTGACTTGGACTTTGATTGACTAAGCGTAATACTTGATTTCGGCGAATAGCGTCATGTACTCAGTGAACCAAACAAAACCATACGATTATCTAAACTGTTTTGGAGGTGTTTTATTGAATCCCATTGCCAGAATGCGGCTATATAAAATTAATGCATGTATAAAAAAAATTACCTGTTTTTTATGGTTTATCAATTTTAAATACCATACTTCAAGATTAATTTATTGCATCCGGGCATCTAATAGTCATAAAAATCCCACAATGAACATCCATCAATCATTAGGTACAAAATACGTGTGCAGCTATAAAATGCTGCTTTTTGTGACGCATTTACTAGAACGTACCTGGTACTGACGATTTGTGTTTTTGAACATCTTTTTAAAATTTTAAATCAACAAAGGAAGGGGAAGAGTTAGGTTGAAATGCCATTGTGCAAATTTTTACATCACACAAAAGCATGTCATTTAAAAATGATTTTATTTCAGTTGATCCACAATGAAAGTTGATGGCCATAAATGTGCTGATTAAGTTTGCTGGTTGAATTGATCTAAATACATAAAATTCTTTGTTATACGCATCCATTAATGTTTGGGTTTGATAAGTTGATACGCAAGAAAGTATTAATAGTTTTCAATCCCATTCTTCTGTAAGCGTGGGCTTGGTTTGCATCATCCAAAAAATAAAACCCGTATTAACCAAAACCAACGAGCAATGCTTGGGTTTCAGTAAGTTCAGCATCAATTGCAAGGCAAAGAAGATGCAATTTTCCTTTTGCTTTACACACGCGCAAACCAAACCGCATACAAAGCACAACGTGGATATTATTTTATCCTCAAGGATAGGTCTGCCTGCCACATACATATGGACACACAACCTTAGCGTGAAAACCGAACACCTACATTCTGCACATATTCGCTTGCACTCTGCGATATCGACAGTCTTGAGGAAAACTCTTATAAAGGGTATATTCTACTACATGCCTGAAAAGTCAAGGGAGGACATTCAAGAGTATATGTTGTGTTTTAAAATATGCCTAAAATGATTATATACATCGTCCATACTCTGCACACGTTTAGTGCATGTGTATAAGCAGCTGGGACATCCATACGTAAGAGATGTACTCGTTGCAAAGCTATACGCGGATTCCATACAAAATCGACCACATGAATGCATGCAATGTGGCTTCATGCTTTAAACATGTATGTAAGTACTACACCGCTTAATCATCTTCTTTTTTCTGCATTTTTGCTACTTCTCATCGCACTCTTCAATTCACTTCTTCTTTTGACTTGACTGATGAAACAGGAAACAGTTAGTTTATCCTTAGCATCAGGCTGTGCCTGCACCATATATTTTTATTAGTCTTACAATTATATCTAGGAGAATAGACAAAAAAGTAAAGCAGCAAGTTAGTAGTAATAAAGTTAACTACAAGGTTATACCAATAATTAATTTTGGCTCGAATAAAAGCAAGGAGCACGAACAAGTGGGTGTCTCAGTCAGATGCAGAAAACCGTGCAATTACTTCATTCAGAAAAAAAGTTTTTGTAGAAATATCCAACATTCGTCGGCATCAGATTCTCAGCCAGCCGTCAGTATAGTGATGAATAGTTGACTTCAATATACTCTCAACTTTTGTTGTCTGTTCGCCGCATCCTTGAGTGGATGGGAGTCAAAGTTCGTGATCTTTTGAGACAGGACCTCATAAACTACTATCAGGTAAAACTGACAATTTAAAAACACTTTTTGAAAAATAGGTTATCTTTGCCGTCTTTCAATTTTACCTTTCACGAAGATTCCAAGAAATCGTTTGGCAAATCGAAAGGGTATAAACTTTTACTTTTAACCTGTCAAACTGTGAATGAAAACGTGATCAAGGATTTATTCATACATATAAAAGCACGTGCGACTGCATTGGTGACATTAATAATTGGAAAATGCATATTGTAAGTAAGATGTGCATTGATTTTCCAGCAAAACCTGCAGGCAAGTCTTTTTACAAGGACGACATTGGAGAGAGAGAGTACAGAGTACACTCATGTTGTATAGATCAAGTGGAAAAATCCTTGGGTACTTTTGGAAATATACCAGTAAATGGTAAATCCTTGCGTCATATATGCATAGCTATACGTCAGCCACCAACCAGAAGCCGAGTATCTGTAGAAAGTGCTTGCTTATTACAGGGAAGGAAATGTCTGATGAAATTTCGGGAGTGCATTGAGTTGGCATTTAGGTATGGACTCTGTCAGTCATACCTGTGTTGAGATACTAAGAACCTGTGAAGCGTACAGATTGCAGGTGTAAGAATTCAAGGAAATCAGATTAGCGCTAATTCAGGTGCATTACCGTGACGTTGGTGAGTGTAGTGCTGCGGGCACATGGTGTGTAAATGTGCAATACCGATTAATTCTGCGAATCAGGGGTAATCTTACATATTAATACATAAATTGACATGTGGCATAGCTTTGTGAATTAGATGGAACAAAGACAATCGTATCGTGTTGGATAGGAAAATGCAAGCCAATTGATTGCAGGGGACTTGATTGCTTAAAAATACAGCCAGGTTGTATGTAAATAAAATTAATGTTGACCTTTGCAAATAAATAGGATAACAATAATATTATTGTTTAACTCTCCACTATGTCCATAATAAAATGTGGGGCATACGCAGATCCAAGTTAGTGGTGAAAGAGATCCTGATATCAGACGAGTTAAAATGCTATCATATTGTTTTAAATATAGGGAACGAATGGTATATGGGTCATTTGAAAAGTTAATATTATTTGTTGGGTTTGTATTTTTTTAATGTACATATTTGCATTACACGGCTGTTGGTGACGCTATTTAGGTTTTGCATGGCATTGAACTATATGGACTTTGACTCGATTTTCGAACACGCTTTGCGTGAGTGACATACTATATGTAGAGCGCTAGTTGATCACATGGAAATAGCTGTTATAAACCTAAACTCTCATTTAAAAGTGAAAACAAAATAGCAGAGAATTTTTGCAGTAGGTGAAGAATCTAAATATAGATCAGATAGAATGTCAAGCACGAAGATGTGAAAGTGATAGGGTAGGGTAGCCTAGTAATAATATGTATCCCATTTGATTTCTTGAGTGCTTCTTCGAAATGCTGAAAAGACGGAGGAAGGCTGGCATTTGAAATACCTAGGAGCTCGTGCAGCCTTGTGCTTGCCTTGCGTAGTATGTCAGCTCTAAAAACGCTTACTCCGCAGTAGTTTAGAAGCGGCACAAGAAAAATTCCAAATTCATTCAGTAACAGGATCCAATAATACCTAAATACACAAAATAGATTTAGTAAGATATTTTCTCTTCGTTCTGGGGATGAGTTCATAGTCCATTAGGTTGCGGCGCAATGAAATCATTTTGGAGCTAAGGCGTCGAGGAAAGGAACCCCATTATTCTAATGGTCAATATCATGGGAAATACGTTCATACGTAATACTATAAATGCACCGGTTTCCATTCGAATTTAAAAGTGAAAGGCTAAAAAAGATTAGCTTGTATGACTTATCAAACGGATTAGTAACACACGTTTATCAGCAATTATTAATGCACGGTATTTAGTATTTACCCACTGGATGATGCAACATGTATGTATTTATATTTCAGGTGTAGCAGCCAGTTGCAACAACCTGACCTACCGATGATAATTAAACTATCATATTACACAGTTTCATATCTTGTGTAACTCTGGAATCCTTCCATCATCAATTCAGTCAATCGGCCACAACCACCTTTATAGTAACCCAGCCTCTTCTCTTTAACTTTACACGCAATCCATCCTCCTCCGTGGAAACCGGGAGCACCGCACTTATCTCAAAGCTAGATATAACTGCTTTGTTGGTTACGATAAGCCAAACGGATCTGAGCTGATAGTATCCAGCTCCAGCTATTTATGTCCTCCACTCTTCCTGGGTTTTACTCACACGTCGAGCATCCAGCTTTGACAACTGACATAACCCTGATCTCATTTTAATTTAAAAGGACTCAACAGTTCCTATTCTTCTTTTTTTACTAAACGAATACAATAAATACAATCATCAATCATGAAGAACGACGATCTCTGGATTTTTGCATACGGATCCCTTTGCTGGCAACCGGGATTCGAGTATGAAGAAATGGTAGTTGGACACATTAAAGGATGGATTAGACGCTTTTGGCAAGGGAATCAGGTTCATCGTGGCACTGCAGAGAAGGTAATTTGCCGCATTCATGAATTAGCCGTAATAGACTTGTCTTGATGATTGTCAATTTTGCAAATTCAGCTAGCAGAGCAAGTTTTGATCTGGCTAGTCATGCATTTCATTAGCTTGCTTTTCATGATAAATATTCATTTGCATGTACGTGTAGCGTAACTAGTATTTATGAAGCCATGCAGTATTCACGTGCTCACTTGATTTATTCCTTTTTTTGTTTGTTTCCTATAGCCGGGACGAGTTGCTACACTAGTACCAGATCAAGATGTAAGTTTTACCCAATTTACAGTAAATTAGCATTTATTATCTTGTCATGATTGTGATGTGATGATGTAGCAGTAGACAAACGACTTTGATGATGAATGAACTCTTTCAGGACAATGGCATTAATTGATAAATCCTTTTTATATTACAGGGCGAGACATATGGTTGTGCGTACAGAGTCAATCCTCACGCTTACAATAAGACGCTAAAGTATTTGGACAACAGAGAAACAAAACTTGGAGGATATGACTCGAAACGAAGTCAGTTTTATCCATGTGATAGCGAAACAGAGCCTTTCATGGCAATTTTGTACATTGCACTTCCTGGCAATGTTGACTGGAGAGGTCCAGGGGAATTGGAGGACATTGCTGATGAAGTGAGTGCTATTCATATTAATTATATCTAAAGGGTTATATAAAAGACCTGTGGCGAAACCGTGAATGTCCATGTTTTGTAACAGATAACTACGATAAATGAAGGATATGGGACAATTGCAGTACTCATGAAATGTCAATTGATTTTTGACATTAAATAATGAGATAAATCTTTTATTCCCCTTTCTTTATCCTGATAATTTATTTTTATATCCACATCATAAATAATCATTACAGTAATGTACTCAACACTCCTTGATTTATTCACATAATTTTGAAGTGTTAAAATGAGTGTTGGATTTGTTGGTGAATGATTGAACAAAGAGCAAAGTTTATCGCTTGCAAATTTTAATTACAACCACCGTATTGAATACTTTACGGTGCTTTGAGTCAGAATTTGACGTGAAGAAGACATTCCAAATATCTTAATTACCCGATAAGTTGCTGCTACTGAAATGTAAACGTAAACGGTTGCAAAACAAGGCTTGCCTTTCCGCATCATTGCCGAGCAGTCTGTTCACCCTTCGTCCAGTTAACTAAATTGCGTACTCTTTTTTTTATCCACAGGTTATCACTGCCACCGGGGTCTGCGGGTCAAACATTGCCTATGTGACAGATCTCGCAGCGTTTCTACGAGCTCATGAATTTAAGGATGACCATGTATTTGAACTTGAAGCAATTGTACTAGAAAAGTTGAGACTTGAAGACTCTAATTCTAGTAGCGTCAGTGGTATTTCTGAAGACGAAGAAGGTTCTGATAGTTTAGAAAGCTCTATAGAATGATATAATAAGCGAGAAGATTAAATAATACTAAATCATTTAATTTTTGTACGCGAATAAAATATGTAAGCAAATGCCCAATGAAAAAATTCAAGATTTATAACTAATTTTATGCTTTAAGCCAAGCTGTATAGTACGTATTCTTTTGTATGGATGATAAAACGAGTGCATTTTCCTTGAATTTATTATGGACCTGATGAATGATGATGGAGCGTTTTTTATATAGACAATAAGCAGAGAGATATATATAATACGATGAATTCATGTTTGTCTGTACTACTGTGGTATGTATAGTAGTAAATTAGAAATTGTGACGGGGTTTCGAAACCAGCTTTTTGTAATTTAAGCAATGGAGATCTAATTAAATGGAATTTAATTAATCGAGCTGATAAAGTTTACATTCTAACTTGTCCTCTATTAGAGTCAATGATGGTAATGTTGGAAGCATGGCTCATACTTCTCTTTTTGTCGATAGACATTCGCATGGTGAAGAAGTAGATCACTTCGACGAGTGAAAGTATAGAAAATCCAAGGCATAGACTCATCACGCCGCCTAGATTTGCTGCAAAAAGGGTTATGATAAATGTAATAATATGTTCATTTTGGTTTGTAAAAATTGTAACCTTCCTTGCCAAACTTACAAACGAAATCTTCCCAGGTGAACAACTCATCTCTTTTGTACTGCATTATGGAGGACTCTCTGAAAAATACACGTACCACACTGATACTTCCGCTGACGTATGCAATGTCATTTAAGTGTGAATGACCTTCAAGAATCGCCTCTCGAATCATCTTCGTTTGGTTGGCTTGGGGTTGATTAGGAAAATCTGCAGAAGTCACGAACACGTTGTAAAATGTCTCGTTGCAGGCTGGAAGACAAAATTCTGCACAACTTTTCTCCTGTGCTGTTTCTTTCTTGGATTTGAAACTGAAGACTGATGAGTCTGAATTATGCAAACAATATTGTGCAGAAATAAGAATCGGTTTTATGTACGAATACATATAAAGTTAAGTTATGCAACATTGCTCACTCACCCTCGTCATGCATTGACATAGGTGCACTTTTCTTCTGAATCACATCTATAATACATTTTTATAATAATTTCAAAATGAAAGGCATTCATATGTACATATTATGCGTATGGTTCAGATGATTACCGATTGCTTTCTTTACACATTCGGTGTGTTGCTTCATGTTGCACACGGTGTAGTTGCCTATATAAAAATCATTATATAATTATTATTATTTCTTTTGACATCAATTCCTTAAAAGGAATAAATTATGATAGTAATTGGTCAAAAGTACCAGGAGAAAAGTAACGAGCGCATGAACATTCCCGACTGATAAATTCTGTTTCGCACTCCACAACACATGCAGATCTGCTATACTCTGTGTAAAATTTGAGTGGAAACTCATTTTGGAAGAAGCATCCTCGCGTAGAAGAGCTAAATTCATGAAGAACTTGTGCTGAATAAGTTTCTACAGCTGTCACAGCGATTTGATTCTCCATTCCAGGGCCTACTACCAAGCCCCTTTCGGCCACCGCTGGGAAATCATCCGCGTTATGTACTAATACCTAATATGCCAATCGTATAAAAATATATCGATAAAATAATCTGCAAACTTTTGTAAATCCCATCTAGTTAGTTGTGATTCGGGATTCATGATGAATGAGGAAACGAACGTACCCTTAAACCTTTAAAGGAATCCGTTGGTACAGAATCACATCTCAAAGTGTCCAGCATCAAAGTTAACCCCCGACTTCTGCCTGCCCCAGCTACTCGTAGAGGAAAGTTTTCCTTGAATATATTCAGAGGAGGTGGCATACCTGCCGTAGTATCTCCAAAACTTTCCATGGGGTTGTCTGTAGAAGAGCTGTGATGCCCTGGCGAAACTTTCGCCTTATTTTTCTTTTGACAAGTGGGACTCTCCCGACATTTCTGGAGGTATTGGCATATTCCAGGAAAGAGGTCATCGTCGTACTCCCTTATACAATTGAAACTGTCTGCAGGATTTGTCGTGTTGTCAATTTCCGCTTGCGATAAACCACCATTTTGATCACGAAAATTGTCTGTGTAGTCCCACACAGCTTTTTGCAAAAAGTCAAACTCCTCTTCTTGAATCATAACTTCCAGGTCATGTTTCCTTTAAAAGTCAAAAGGATACTTTGTATGCAAAAGTAGAGCAAGAAATATTCATTATTTAGAATTTAGAGCAATTATTTGGAAAGGTTAGAGGGGAACTAACGCATCCTTTCTTGACTTTTTGGTTTGTATAGCATTGAATGTACAACAGTATCCGGAATCAGTTAAAGTAAGTCGAAATATGTGCTTGCAGTTGACAGCAGCAGAGTTCCACCTGCAAGTTAATAAATAGTCATCGCATTTTGGAGCAACGAGTCGTAAATATTTTAGGACGGTTTCCGGTTTCACGTGGACTTTCTCTGCATTGAAGTGGTCGTTGTTCCTTGCATCTGGGTCCACCAGCATTGATATAATAGTTTTCATTTGGGACAATGTGTAGCTAAAAAAAGCATTAAAATATGGGTCATCAGTTCATCAGAATCTTATATTTATTTGCATGCATATTAATCTAAATTTCTTTACTTATACCGACATCCCTGTATGATTAACTTTTCGGTGACAGCTTTGTTCACGGTGCAAATTGTCACGGCTGGAAAAATTACGTTTGTAACCTATGAAATGAAGTCAATTTGTTATATAAACTGGTGGGTGGAAAGAAGCTATATGCTATACTCACTCACAGGATAATTTGTTGTTGCCACACTGGTTAGTACCGGATTTTTAGCCCATTTGCTCCAAACTTTGCTCATCATATAAGATGCGCTGACTAAACCAAAGATACACCATCCAGCCCAAAACAACCTAATTCCATCATACAAATGAAGAAAGTTTTATTGCAAATGACGGCATGCAAAATGGCAAGCAATCAGTAACAAAGTAAGTACGTACCGTTCTGCGTATGTTCTCTTTGGTTCTGAAATATAGCGATATCCATGCAAGGACGTGGATGCACAGTATTCCCTAAAATGTTTCCCACAAGTTACACTGTCATCCTCAATATGAACTTGTTTATTTAATGTCTCCAAATCTTCAGCAGATTTTGATTTCTTAAATTTAATATGTCCAGTTAGTCTTGGTAGGTTCTTCCAGCTCCTGGCACGATTTTCTTTCGCTTCCAAGAATGGGTTCAACTTAGCTAGTTTCTCAGTTTGAGGATTGGATGAAAATTTTCTGGAATAAAATTCGTTGTCCCTGGGTATATGATCCCAAACCCCGTAAGTTCCGTCTGGACCTCGCATCTTTAAATATTTTTTGTTAAAAATGTACAGTTTATGATACAATGCAAAATTATGAGAACGAATAAGTTCACAGTTCTACACTCTGTTGCAAAGTGAATAGGGAAAACAAATGTATAAGTTAAGTCATCCCGATTTGAGGTCAGGAAAAATGCCAGGTGTTCTTTCTGAATAATTTGTATCATATCCGGTGACATAAACTGCAAAAATTGGGTGCATTTGAGTTTCTTATTGTAAAGTATGTTATAATAGGAAAGTTTTATTATGCAACCATTTGATAACCTATCATATCACGTGCGCACAGAGTAATCACGAAACATGTGCCTGACAATCATCTCCCTTTGCATGGTAGACATAATAATTAGCATAAAGTATTCGGTTGTCGCAATGTCTAATCTTAGCGTAGAACTGGTGTCGTTTTCAACTAGATGACGATAACTATACCAAATGCGATCCTCGTTCCATCTCATTGCCCAGTCTATAGTAGCAATATAGTATTTTTAGAACAGGTATAATTCAGCAATCATGTTATTTTAAACTCTTGCTCTCCAACCATTTTCATAAGTTTACACGTGAAGTTTCATGTCATCAAACTGGTACACTCCAGTTATACCAAGAATAATCGCAAAGAGTTGGATCACAAACACGCGAATAGAGGACATTTACATGCAAATGATTTGTCTCCAACTTAAAAACAAAATTCAAAACTACGTAAACTCCTTAACATAACCGAACGTCACGAATTGTAAATGAAGCATTACCAAAGTATTGTGGGGGATCGAGTCTGAAGAAGTAGAGGAGACAGTTTTATGTAATTATCATCTTGTTGGGTATTACAAGAACTAGGATTCATTTTCATCGCCACATTACCAGTCTCTTAATATCTCCTTTTGAGAAAAACAAACCAATTAGCTATACAATGACTAAATTACAAGAGTTCAAGTAAACGACCGACTCTCTCGTCAGCAGCATATTAAGATGGAGGATTCCTGGATTGCTAAAACTTCAAATCTTAACTGAAACACCTACCTCAACTTGGATTCTTGTTGCCAGTGTCAAAGATTAGGTTACAGCGGAATGGTGGAGGAAAGAGTTCATATCATATTCTTGTTTGCCAAATTTATTTTTAAGATTTAATGGACTATCTAATTATTATTGGAAAATAAGTGGGTTCAACAACTAGTATTTGCAGACTAGCTAATTATTTACTGTTAACCCAGAGAATATTTTTGCATTAAAATTAAAAATGGCCATACACTATATTAGGATCGAAATGATCACATTTTGTGGTCATATCTTGTTTTACTGCCTCGTCGCAGGGGATAGTGAAGACTCGTTGCTTTCTCCGCAATTGGAACATTGGAAAATTGT
>JAQGAP010001525.1:0-19413 GCA_034697805.1 Orchesella bifasciata
TTTAGATATCACAGCAGTAAAATAAAAACTTAACCTTTCTACTGTTTAAATCTTCTATATGCAAAAAGCGTGATAAAGTAAGTAATAGTTTAAAAACTCAAATTCTTTGAAGAAAAATACTTTATACAGTATATATCAGAATTGTAAAAAGTAGCGGCAAGACAATCATTTTTTCGGACGTTCCAACCACCATATTATTAGTAACGGTGTTTTTGTGGTTTCTGTATTTGAACATGTCTGTTAATTGTAATTTAGGACAAAATGTGTACAAATATGATATTCAATATAATTTATGTATACTTTGATTTCGTTGAGATATATAGTACATGATAGTTTAAAGAGTTATATATAGTGTGATGTTTTAAGTTAAATAAAAGTACAATGAACCATTGAACTTGTAAAGTGCTGGTTTTAAAAGTTAAAAAATCGACCCTACGTTTGTGTTTCTAATATGCCTCCAATTCTAATATGTTGATTATAATATCTTCAACAAAATTAACTAGGTGGACTCTTCTTCTTTGACAATTAATTCACTCCCCAAACCTTTGCAAATGTCGTGATAAGTAACGAATGGGAAGTAATGCAGGTTCAATTAACAATGTCATACTTTTCGGTCCTTTGTGGTTTAGTAGTGCTCAGTGGCAGCGTACAAAAGGGCTAAGTTCTCGTTAACGAAATCACTGTAATAGTTCTTTCCAACATTGCTGAGGTGTCAAAATGCAAGGAACAGCAAGAACATTTACCCGAAAGCAGGAGGCAATTGCCAGTTCTCAATGAAAATTCCGGAATGCGGACGTTGCATTCCCCAGATAAACAGATGCAGTATATCTACAGAGTAACGAACGGATGGAAAGGCAACATTAGGAATGGACAACATACGAATCTCCGAAATCAGTGTCGAGAGAAAGAATAGCGCTAAAAAAGTAATGAAATCGTTGAAACGGAAGCATTAGTGAAGAGTTAAGCCATGTATTGAAAGCATTAACTATTATACAACCTTGTAATAGTTAATGGGCGGAGATAGCTCTGATATAAATAAACACTCCCACGGCAAGAGGCGTTCTCAATCCTTTTGTATGCAGTAAGAGTAAGGAATATTTTGTCATGTTCCTCCAATCATTTATTAACCAATTTAAAATTTACCAAATTTTTGCTCGTTCTTATCGAAAGATAGTAGTTCGATTCAAATTTGACCACATCTATTGCCTATTAGAGAGCTTGCCACGTATACGTTCTTAGGAGAGTTTTTTATATTTGCCAATTTAAAGATACACTTTTAGCAAAATATGCTGAACTGACAGAAAATTTATAAGATGCAGCAGCAACGATACAAATCCTCGACGAATAGCACACGACTTGTTTTCTTCCAGAGAAATGTTCTCCACTCGCAGATGCTGGTGGCACTTTGCATATTAACATGTTAGCGTATTATATTTAGTCTGAAATCAAAACGTTTTCTTGTGGATAACAATGGTTTAATCAAATTTGTCAACGCTTGTGGTGCTATGAGTGAACTTCCACTGAGAAGTGATTCCAACTGAATATTACATCTGGAAAGGGGCTTTAGTGCATTTTGAGGTAGACAATTGTAGACTTTTTTTATGTGGCATTGTAAACTTTTCGAATCAATTGAGAAAGTTTCAATATTAATTAAAACATGTGAACAAATGAAACGTTTAATAGAAGATTAGTTGTCTATTATTAAGAAAAACCAGATACTGAAAAGCTAATTTGATCCTGGATAATGTAGAGGACTCATGCTAAAAAACATTAAAAGTTCATTGCAGTTGTCAGAATGGAATATAGACATTATGCTTCAAAATATGGAAAAGTATCATAGAAAATATCACTTTTAGGTTCTACCTAACATTTCTAACTAACAATCTAACATTGAAGGATTGAGAAACGAATCAAATGAGAAAGGATCAATATTGTTTTAAAATGTGAACAAGTGAGAAAGTTGAGAAAGTTTCAATATGGATTAAAGCATACAAACAACAGAAATGTTTAATCGAAGAAGGAGGACCACTATTAAGAACAAATCAGAAACTGAAAGGCAAATTTGGTCTAGGATAAATAAAGGACTGTTTAGTTTCTGTTGGTATTACACCTGATAGACATCTCAAGAATACAATAGAAACAAATGGGAAGTACATGTATGTAGGTTCAATAATGGCGTCATATTTATTGTTCCTTTGTGGTTTAGTAGAGCTCAGCCGCAGCGTATAAAAACGTCAGGTGCCTTTGCCGGTTTTTCAACACCTTTCTCATTAAAGAAATAACTGCAATCGCTCATATAAACATTGCAAGACCATGCTCCAGAAGGCAGGAGGCAATCGCAAGCTCTCAATGAAAATTTCGGTGATTGTGGACGATGCAATACATCATATAGCTACAGATATACGGATGGACAGACAACATCAAAAATGGCATCGTGTTCAAGAAATTTATACAAAATACTAATACTATAAATTGAGAAAGGAATCAAGTGTGAAAGTTTCAATATTGATAAAAAATGTGAACAGTAGAGAAAGTTTCAATATTGATTAAAAATGTGAACAAGTGAGAAAGTGAGGAAAGTTTCAGTATTGATTAAAAATGTGAACAAGTGAGAAAGTTTAAATATTGATTAAAAAATGTGAACCAATGAGAAATTTAATGGAAGAAGTCTTAAAAAATGATAGACTAAAAAGCTAATTCGGTCCAGGATAAATATGGACTTATGCTATAAATATTCAAAGTCTGTTGGAGTTGACAGAAAGAAATATAGACAGTATGCCTCAAAATATAGAAAAGCATCATAGAAAAGATCACTTATAGGTATTTATCACACAACCTCGAATCCCGATTATTGAACATTAGGAAGTTATTATCACAACGTTGTTGTTAGAACACTGACTAGTCCTTTAGTACGACCAAACGAAGGCATCTTATCAATCTCTACAAGAACGTATTTGGACTTTGGCGTGTTGAGTCATTTACTATTTCCTGCTTTTATCAAACATTGCATAATGCAGTTTGCATTCGGATTTCGGATCACATAGTCAAAGGGCTCTTCAAATATGCATAAAAACTACTGTTACTAAATGAGGCGAACATTGCAATGCTATTACCTGGTACCGTAAACCTAGTACCTAAATCTTTAATACAGAACGGATATTGCAGATAAGGGTTCTGAACGGCCTAAACATGCATAAAAAACGCAGAAGATACTGTCAGGATGTGTGCTCGGTCAGAAGTGATGTGGTAGTATGCAATGTCCAAGCATATAGACCTTTCAGCACAAATGAAAACTTATAAATTTAATCTAATCCATAAGTGAATTATACTCTTCGAGGCGAGATTACGAAACAAAATCTTTGCTGCATTTGAATGTCGTATTCGGGGCAGAAAAAAATTGTATTGATTGTTATTCAGTCCTCATTCTTCATGTCAATGTGATATTTCATTTTGGATTTCTCTGCTGGAAACCCTTGAATAAAAGCATTTTTTGAAAACATCTTGGCTCACTTGAGATAACTTCTTGCGTTCGTGCACAAAGATTTCCAACTTAATGACTCCGGCTCACCTACCTTTCCATTTCATTGTGTTTTGGTGATGAAAATTTGAATTATTTGGTTTTTTTGATAGGTAAGATTTGGCTCTTTCGGATCAAACTTGGTGTATATAACCTACATTATAGCAAAATTACTTTATTTGAGGTTGCTCGTGCATGAAAAACTGTAAAACAAAGTTTCGGAGCTTCCATTCCAAAATGTCATTTCTCAGATTTTTTGAGATCTACTCTTGGGTCGGTAGTGAATGGTTTTCCCTAGATAACTCTTATTAAGTACCGCGAATTGCTGATTGTGTGTAGTTAGTAGATGGACGGAATATATCATTTATCTACAGCGAATGACGCAGGATCCCAAAAGTCACGCGCATAGAGCTGACCTCAGTTATGAATATGATTATGATATTTATAATGTTACGCCATACGATGCAGTTGTTTCTCGCTGGCTGAACCTGAACCATTGCAAAGTTTTCCTGACATCGAGTCACAGGTCAACATTAAAAACCATACCAAGGGTAAAGGTAATTTCTTTATAAGTAAGCAGGAAATAAATCGATGAAGTAATCACACCTGGGTTTTTTAAAAGTAGTAGTCTGTTGACGCAACAACTTGTAGTACGAGACACGAGATGATTTCACCAATTAAAGCTGTACTGGCTTTGCCATTTACAGAAGCAGGTGCAACACAACACGGCGAGAAGATTCAGAAAGCAAGTATAATTTTCAGTCGAAGGTTGGAAAGCAATTTGGAGAGGAGGAAGTGGTCCGTTTGCTATTGCTCTTCAATCCTATTCTCCCGTGTCCTTAATCTCATCTATTCTTTTTATTGTAGTAGACCAGCAGATTTACGCAATGACTGGATCTGTTTCTAACACAAAAGCATTAGGCATAAAAACTATGTGAGAATGAAAACCCAAATACATCATCAATGTTAATGTTGTACAGAAATGTTTGATAGGCTCTACACGATTTAGCTATGATGTCATTTTATTTCAGATTCCTTAAGTAACACAAAAGTAGTCAAAATGCCAAGCCAAAGTGAAATGTTTACCTAACACCAACATCATGAAAATGAAGAAGATAAACTTCCTAGTACAACTGAGTCATCCTCACAATCTGAGGATTTAGATGCCGGTTATTACGGATCTCAGAAGATAATTCAAATAGGAGAAATGCTTCTTTGTAAAGTTTGAAGAGTTGACTCATCAAGTGAACTCTGACTTGAGTAGTTCAAAGCAATTTCTAAGAAGACTAAGACGACTAGTACTTTGAATGAAGCAATTGTGCCCTCGGAAAGGGGTCAATCATCACTATTTATCCAACTTCTTTCCACCGAAATTCAAGCCGCTTTAATTCAAAATGACAAGGCAATTGCAGTACCTCTTGAAAATGGACCGTTATGGATAGCCTTGATAATCCATGGAGTGGGTTCAAGAAAAATGAAAGTCCAAAAGACTTCCCCCGTCAAACCGAACTACTAATCGAATTTGGGAGAAATTTTGAAATGCAACGGAAACCTGCACGAGGAAGATATCATGTTCAATTACGAAGTTGTCAAAATTTGATTTGAGTTTCTGTTGGCTTTATATCTTAGCCATCTCAAGCATACAATAGAGAAACGAATGGGATGTAAAGACAGGTTCAATGAATACTGCAATCGCTCTTTTCAACATTCATTACTTCAGTGCCTGAATGCAAGTAACAGCAAGAACAAAGTGAAGGGTTTTAGCCATCAGTCGTGTAAAGGCCCTACAATGGACAGGATACAATAGAGAAACGAATGGGACGTAATGCACATTTTAGGTTGGAAATCGTTGCGTGTTCGGGAAATTTATATTACTCCCAAAACTGTGACAGTGTCGAGAGAAATCTAATGAAACAGCATTACAAGGTAATAATGAAAACATTGATATCCAAAAACGAAAGCATTTGTGAACGGTTTTGTGAGAAAAGTCTTAACTATATAAATGCGCAAAATTGCTTGGTAGAGATTGCGTTGACATAATTATACTCAATCAGGTCTAGATGTGGTTCTCCCCTTTTGTATGCAGTCAAAAATTCAATTCAAATTTTACCTCATCCAGTGCGTACAATATTAGAAACCAATTAAAAATCCACTTTTAGAAGAGTATGTTTAACTCACAGAAGATGTACAAATAGTAGCAGCAAAGATTCAAGACCCATGAGCCAGCAAGCGACTGGTTTTCTTTAAAAAAAAAGTTCACCACAGGGACATGTTAGCATATTATATTTACTCTGAAATCAAAACAAGCTTTCTTGTAGATAACAATGGCTAAAACTTCAATCATCAAATTTATTAACGTTTTTGGTGCCAAAGTGGAAGTAAGCATTTTGAAGTGATTCCAAACGAATGTTTCAACTGGAAAAGTACAGGTCAATTTTGAGGGAGACAATTATAGACACTTTTATGCCGCATTGTGTACTCCACCAAAGGATTGAGAAATTTCAATATTGATTAAAAATGGGAAAAATGAAACGTTTAATGGAAGAAACGTGGGCTCCTATTAAGACAAAATCAGAGACTGGACAGCTAATTTGGTCCAGAATAAATAAAGGACTCATGTTAAACACATTAAAAGACTGTTGGAGTTGGCAGAACGGAATATAGACAGTAAGTTTCAAAATATGGAAAAGTATACCAGAAAATGTCACTAGTTCTACATAACCTTTGTAAGGCTGTACTGAACTAACACGTTATGTCAAGTTGACATTGTCAACGGTGAATTAGCCTTGTTTTTTTGGTCTTACGATTAGCTTAAGAAATAATTCCAGTATATAAGTTAATTATTTCCGGCTGATGATGATGATTCTGTAATTGGTGATATCAGTGTTAACTAGAAATAACTTTGAAGCTAGGTGCACTGATGTAATGTACGTCATTCTCTCAAAATGATAGTGAATTAGGTACAATAAACTTGTAAAGTGTAGGTTTTAAAAGTTACAAAAATAGACACTACGTTTGGGTTTCCGATATACCTTTATTTCTGTAATTATTGAATGTAATATATTCAACAAGGTTAACTCGGTGGGCTGTTTTTGTTTGATAAATAACTACCAAACGCTTCGCAAACGTAACTTATTAGCCCATCAACTTAAACTTGTGTAAAAAAAATATTTTTGGTCAACTGAGGTTTGTTATTAATCTTAATTTTGTCATCTTCAAAGGATTTCGTTGTCATTGCAAGATTTAAAAAGATTGTTTTGTTCAATAAAATGCTTCTGCTTTCATGAATAAAATTCCTTTTCCGTTATCATTTTAATCGCCGCCAAAGCCAAATGACTGAACATAAATATTTTACATAACGAAGTTCCATTTAAGTACACGCATATTATATTGCATGCAATTCGTTCAGCCATAGCTGATCGTGATTATAGAATAATGTACATATTCTGCGACTGTATCGGTATAGGTAAGATATGATAATTTGTTTAATAAGTCGATGATATTATTTTCGTTATTAGAACAGCGAGAAGGAAGCGATAGAAGAAGAAAGGTAACACTTTAAACCAAATGAAAACTTACATACATGACTCGATCCATAAGTGAATTATACTCTTAGGGGTTTCGTTCCTTTTTGTTCGACAATTATTCTAACATTTCATAGAGATATAACGAGGCGAGATTACGAAACAAGATCTTTGCTGCATTTAAATGTCGAATTCGGGACAAAAAAGTCGGTATCATTCATATTCAGTCTTCATGTCAATCGGATATTTCATTTTGAATTCTCTGCTGGAAACCCTTTGAATAAAAGCTTTTTTTCCAGAACATCTTGGCTCACTTGAGATGTTAACTGATGACCTCAAAGTGGTGGTGGTATTGTGTGGTTTCGCGTTCGTACACAAACATTTCCTAATTAGCGACTCCGGCTCACCTGCCTTCCATTCCTTTGTTTTATCTGGTGATGAAAATCTTAATTATTTGGGTTTTTGGATAGGTAAGTCTTTCGGCTCCACATGGTGTGTAAGACTTATATTATAGCATGTTACGTAATTTAATTCATTCATTTGTGGATGCTCGTGCATGAAAAACTGTAAAACAAAGTTTTGGAGCTTCCATTCCAAAATGTCATTTCTCCCATTTCTTTAAGATATACTCTAGGGGTCAATAACAAATGGCTTTCTCTAGATAACCCTTATTAAGTAAAGCAAATTGCTGATTGTTTGTCTTTAGTAGATGGACGGAATAGATCATTTATTTGTGGTCTACAGCTAATAACGTAGGATCCCAAAAGTAACGCCCATCGAGCTGACCTAAGTTATGATGCTAAGCCATACGATGCTCTGGTAGTTGTTGGTTGAACCTAAACCAATGGCCAAGTTTTCTTGACATCGTCACGTCACCCACATGTCAACCTTAGAAACCCTACCAAGGGTAAAGGTAAATTTCTTTATAAGTAAGCAGAAAAGAAATCGATGAATTAATTAAACCTATCTACTGTAGTCTGTTGAAACAACTCCATACTACGAGATGATTTGACCAAATCTGTATTTGCTTTGGCATTTGCAGGAGCAAGTATCAGTATTCCAAAGGATAGAATGCAATTTGGAGAGGAGGAAGTGGCCCGTTTGTTCTTGGTTTTCAATCATATTGTCAGTGTCCCTCTTATCGTCTATTTGTTTGTAGCCCAGAGACCAGAAAATTTCTAACACACAAGCATTAGCCATAACAAACTATGTGAGAATGAAAACTAAATATTTAATGCTTGGTAGGCTCTACACGATTTAATTATGATGTCTTTTTATTTTCAGATTCCTTAAGTAACATAAAAATGCCAAGCCAAAGTAAATGCTCACCCAACACCAACAGCATGAAGATGAAGAAGATAAACTTCCTAGTACAACCGAGTCTCCCTCACAATCTGAGGATCCTGATGCCGGTTATTACCAAAGAGTTCTTTGGTTATTACGGATCTCCATCATGCATCAGAAGACAATTCGAGTTTCCAGAGTTCGCTTGATGAATCCAAAGCCGTGTCTATAAGAAGACTGAAACTACTATTTTGAATGAACCTATTGTGCCTGTCGAAAGTCGAAAGGGGTCAATCATGACTACTTATCCAACTTTTTCCCCTAAAGTTCAAGTTGCTTTATTGAAAAATGACAAGGCAATTCCAGGACCTCTTGAAAATGGCAACATTTACTCTATACCGTTATGGACAGCACTTCTGAAAGCTAAACTCTTAATATATGGGAATGAAGCCATGGAGTGGGTTCAAGAAAAAAGAAAGTCCTAACGGCGCTTCCTACTGGAATCGACCTACAGGAATTAGGGAGAAATTTTAAAATGCAATGGAAAATTGCACCAGGAAGATATGCTTAATGACGAAACTGTCAAAATTTTATTTGAGTTTCTCTTGACTTTATACCTTAGCCATCTCAGGGACACCATAGATAAACGAATAAGAAGTAATGCAAACTTAATGAATAGCGTCATATTTATTGTTCATTGTGGTTTGGCAGCCATCAGCAGAAGGGTATTAAAAAGTCAGGTCCCTTTGCCTGTTTTTTACCTTTCCCATTAACGAAATAACTGCAATCGCTATCTTCAACATTACTGCGGTTTTCACATTACTTTTCAATATGAAAGCAACAGCAAGCGAGAACATTCTCCCGAAGGCAGGAGACATTTGGTATTTCTCAATGAAAATTTTGGAAATGCTGGCGTTGCAATTGCAATACACCATATTTGCAGACGGATGGACAGGCAACATTAGAAATGGTAACGTGTTTGGGAAATTTATACGAATCTCGATAGTCTAATCACAGTGTCGAGAGAAATCTAATGAAACAGCGCTACAAATGTAATGAATGCCGGATGTAATTATTTGAAAGTGATTGCAAACGAAAATTTCATCTGGAAATGGACCTTTCTGAATTTTCAGGTAGACAATTATAAGCATCTCTTATGTCGCATTGTGAACTCATACGAATAAAACGAGAAAATTTAAAGATTGATTAAAAATGCGGCCAAATGAAATATTTAATAGAAGAAAAGTGGACTACTATGTAGAAAAAATCAGAGACTCGCTCTAAAAAAAACATTAAAAGTCCGTTGAAGTTTGCCGAACGGAATATGGAAAAGTATCATAGAAAATATCTTTTTTAGGTTCTACCTGACCTCTGTAACAATTTTGAAAAGAAAGATTTATTTAAAAACAGGGTGTGACAACGATAAAGTTTAGTTTTTGTCAATGTAATAATGTCAGTATATAAGTTACATCTCTCTGAACTCATTCTGTTTTGACGTTTGTCAAAGAAATTATATATAATATACAAAAACTAAATTATGGGCTTGGTAAGTTTGGGTATAATACAAAATTAGTCTTTCTACTTGTTAAATCTTCAAAATGCCAAAATCATGCTAAATAAATAATGATAATATTAAATTAAAGCTGAACTCGTTTTGCCATTTGCAGAAGGAAGTGCTACGAGAGATGATTCATGAAGCAAATATAACTTTTAAATTATTCCGAACGAAAGCACGCAATTTGAGAAATCTAATGAAACAGCGCTACAAAGTCAATGAAGGCGTCGGAAGCTTTAGCGAAGGGTTAAGCCATTAATCTGGTATGGCAATGGCGATTCAAATTTTACCTCATCTATCGCCTGACGATATTAGAAAGCTTACGGTAGATACAATATCTCAAGGATACAATAGAGAAACGAATGGGAACAAATGCCGGTTTTGACATCTTTAGCAAAGTATGTGAGAATGAAAACCAAATATACTATGTTTGACAGGCTCTACACGATTTAATTATGATGTCACTTTATTTTCAGATTCTTTAAGGAACAAAAGCCAGTGAAAATACCAAGCCATAATGCTCACCCAACAGTGAGGGTGAAAACGAATACATCAAACTTCCTAGTACACTCGGTTATTAAGGGTCTCCATCAGAGATAATTCGAGTTTACAGAATGATATTGTGAGTTCAAAGCAATTTCTAAGAAGAGTAAGACGACTAGTACTTTGAATGAAGCAATTGCAATTGAAGAAATTCTGAAATGTAGCGGAAACCTGCACGAGGAAGATATCATGTTCAATGACGAAATTGTCAAAATTTCATTTGAGTTTTTGTTGGCCTTATACCTTAGCCATCTCAAGGATACAATAGAGAAACGAATGGGATGTAAAGACCGGTTCAATGAATACTGCAATCGCTCTTTTCAACATTCATTACTTCAGTACCTAAATGCAAGTAACAGCAAGAACATAGTGAAGGGTTTTAGCCATAAGTCGTGTAAAGGAAGCCCTACAATGGACAGGATACAATAGAGAAACGAATTGGACGTAATGCAGATTATAGGCACGTTGGAAATCGTTCGGGAAATTTGTATTACTCGGAAAACTGGAACAGTGTCGTGAGAAATATAATGAAACAGCATTACAAAGGTAATAATGCAAACATTGAAAATCCAAAAACGAAAGCATTTGTGAAAGGTTTTGTGAGAGAAGTCTTAACTATATAAGTACGCAAAATTACTTGGTAGAGATTCCTTTGACATAATTATACTCAACCAGGTCAAGAATCTTGACTCAAGATGTGGTTCTCACCCCTTTTGTATCCAGTCAAAAGTTTTCAATTCAAATTCAAATTTTACATCATCCAGTGCGTACAATATTAGAGAATACGGAGAGTTTTTGATAGGGACCAATTAAAAATCCACTTTTAGAAAAGTATGCTTAACTCACAGAAGATGTACAAGTAGTAGTAGCAAAGATACAAGACCCCAGAGCCAGCGAGCGACTGGGTTTCTTCCAAAAAAATGTTCACCACTGGGGTATGTTAGCATATTATATTTACTCTGAAATCAAAACAAGCTTTTTTGTAGACAACAATGGCTTAAACTTCAATCATCAAATTTATTAGCGTGTTTGGTGCCAAAGTGGAAGTAAGCATTTTGAAGTGATTCCAAACGAATGTTTCAACTGGAAAAGTACAGGTCAATTTTGAGGGAGACAATTATAGACACTTTTATGCCGCATTGTGTACTCCATCAAAGGATTGAGAAATTTCAATATTGATTAAAAATGGGAAAAATGAAACATTTAATGGAAGAAACGTGGGCTCCTATTAAGTCAAAATCAGAGACTGAAAAGCTAATTCAATCCAGAATTAATAAAGAACTCATGCTAAAAAACATTAGTCCTTTGTAGTTGGCAGAACGCAATAAAGGCAGTTTACTTTGAAATATGGAAAAGTATCATAGAAAATATTACTTTTAAGTTCTATCTAACCTTTTTAAACGTGTACCAAACAAACCAACCAAACAAACCACAAAAATGACTGACAAAGAAAACTGAATTAACACGTTATGTCAACGGCGAATTAGCCCTGTTTCTGTTAGTCATACGATCAGCTTACGATATAATGCCAGTATATAAGTTACATGATATATTATACAACTTACATCTCTCTGACTGATGATAATTCTGTAAATGGTAAATATTAGGGTTCACTGGAGACTGTAGTTATCTTTGAAGCTGGCTTCACTGATGCAATGTACGTTATTCTCTTTTTACGTATTTGAAATATCTACATAAACTTAACTTTCACATAAAAACTTATTGGATTTGTATTTGTATGTTTATATATCTCATCAGTATGATACAAACTAGTCTTCCTACTGTTTAAATGTTCTAAATACAAAAAGCGTAATAGTGTTCGTAATAGTTTACAAACTCTTTGAAGAAAGAGTGTATATCAAAATTGTGAACAGTAGTAGCAAGATCATCGTTCTCTCGGACGTTCCTTCCACCGTATGTGTTTTTTGTATTTGTAAGTTATGTCTTTAATGGTGATTTAGGACAATGTATTTATATGATATTAAATATAATGTATGTGTACTTCGATTACGTTGAGATAGACAGGCTGTAAATGATAGCGAATAAAGGTGGTACAATGGACTAATGTAAAGTAGGTAAAGTGTAGGTTTTAAAAGTTACAAAAATAGAAACTACGTTTGGATTTCCGATATACCTTTATTTCTGTAATTATTGATTGTAATATACATTCAACAAGGTTAACTTGGTGGGCTTTTTTACTTGATAAATAACTTCCAAAAGCTTCACAAATGTAACTCAGCAGCCGATAAACTTAAACTTGTGTAAATAAATAATTTATTAAACAATTATTCTTTTGGTCAACTAAGGTTTGTTATAAAAAACAATTTTTTCTGTCATCTTCAAGAGATATCCATGTCATTACAAGATTTAAAAAGATTGTCTTGTTCAATAAAATGCTTCTCCATTCATGAATAAAATTCCGGTTCCTTTATCATTTTTATTACCGTCAAAGCCAAATGACTGAATATAAAGATTTTACACATAACGAAGTTCCGTGTTCAATTTAGTATTACGTGCATATGTTGCAATTTGCATGCAATTCCTTTGTAGTCGTGTCGGGCTTTGCTGTTATAAATGAACAGTCATATATTATATATTGTTCCCTGGTGATTTGGCAGTGCTCGGCTAAGGTGTGCAAAAGAGTCAGGTGCCTCTGTAAGGTTTGACAACACCTTTCTAATTAAAGGCATGAACAAAATAACTGCAATCGCTCTTTTCAACATTACTACGGTGTCTACATGTAATTACCAGTTCACCAGCAATAGCAACAACATTCTCCCGAAGGCAGGTGGCGTTTGCTATTTCTCATGAAATAGAAATCTAATGAAACAGCACTACAAACGTAATTAAAACTTTGAAAATCCTAAAACAAAAGCATTATTGCAGCGTTTTTATTATCCATTCAGCCATCAGTCCTGTAAAGGATGCAATAACTAAATTACAACAGGTGGAGATTTCTTTGTCATAATTACAAACAACCAGGACAGCAGGTGCTCAAACCTATTGTTTGTAGTCAACATAATGTTATGTTATGTTCCTCCAATCAACTAAGTGAAAAATTTCAGTACGCGACTGGTTTTGATTCCAGAGACATGTGTACCACCTGGTTCTGTGCTGGCTTCGCACTTTGCATTTAAACATGTTAGCGTATTTCATTTACTGTGAAATCACAACAAGGTTTCTTGTCGATTGTAGATAAAAATGCAATGGCTTCATCAAATTTGTTAAAGTTTGTGGTATGTTGTTTAGGAATATTACATCGTTTGTGTCGCATTGTGAACTTCGGATTGAGAAAGAAAGTTTCAATATTGATTAAAAAATGTGAATAAGTGAGAAAGTTTGATTTTGAGATGGACAATTATAGAAATCTTTTATGTCGCATTGTGAACTCCTTCGAAGGAATGAGAAAGGAATCAAATGAGAAAATTTTACTATTGATTAAATATCAGCAGTAATGGACAGACAACATTAGAAATGGAACACATAAGAATCTCCAATATCTAATTGCAGTATCGAGAGAAAAACAGCGCTACACTGGTAATGAAATCGTTCGAAATCCAAAAACGGAAGCATTAGTGAAGGGTTTAGCCATATGTCTTGTAACGGAAGCTTTAGTTAACTTACTTTGACATAATTATACACACCCAGGACAAGAGGGGTTCTCAATCCTTTTGCATGTTTTGTCATGTTTCTCCAGTCATTAAGACTCCACTCCACTTCTAGAAAACTATTCTTAACTGACAGAAGAAGAAGTACAAGTAATAGCAGCAAAGATACAAAGCCCCGGAGTTATCAAGCTACTGGTTTTCTTCCAAAGAAATGTACATCACCGAGAGCTGCTGGTTGGCACTGATTTGCATATCAACATGTCATTCAACATGTTAGCGTATTAAATTTAGCTTAAATCAAAACAAGCTTTCTTTTAGGTAACAATGGTGGCTTAATCAAATTTATTCAAGTTTATATTGTGACAGAAGTGGAATTAAGCATTTTGAAGTGATTCCAAACGAATATTTTATCTGGAAACGGACAAATTGTGTCGAGTTTGAAGTAAAAAAATATGAACATATTGTATGTCGCATTGTAAACTCTACGACGAATTGGAGAAGGAATCAAATGGAACTGAATCTGACAACTAAAATGTTGTATGACTAAAAACAACGGAAAAATCATGATGGCACCTATAAGGGACCAACTGGCGGGGGTCGCAATTACTCCGACTAAGATGTACCATTTATTTCCGTTGTTTTTAGTCATACAACATTTTAGTTGTCAGATTCAGTTTTCTCATACCTGAATACATGTATAAACATGCAAAACACGACTTCATACATTGAAGTTTGAGTGGTGAAGCAGCAAAGGTCTTCAAAGTTTGAAGCCATTGGTATGCCCCACAAAATGACTTCATAACCGTCAATTTGGAAGCATGTATGTAAAAAGCGTCGTAGAAGCCGAATCCGATGTCAAAAGTTTGGTATTTTTGGTTTTACATGGAGAAAAATGGGGTTTCCCGAGGTTGTATTTTTCGGTTACCATCTATGAATATTGGACACAATAACTTTTGTCCCCATAATTCAATCAACCTGATTCCAAAAACATGTCGGGATGTATGTCTTGCAAACAAAATGCTGAAAGAACTAGGGCTTTAACTATTTTAGTTCAAAAGTTATGCTGGGTTCGTCACACTATAATTTTCCACTCACTAGAATGGGCGCCCATCCAATACACCTTCGATTAAAATATTGAAAAATCCGGAATATATGTTTTAGAACACGGGGAATTCATTGGTAATCACCATTTAGGTTTTACAATGATGGGTGACCAACGTTTGTATATCCTGGGAATATTGCGTCAATGAGAAAATTTCAATATTGATTAAAAAATGCGAACAAATGTAAGGTTTATGGGAAGAAGCAGAACCACTATTTAAAAAAGCTTATTCGGTCCAGAGTAAATAAAGGACTCGTTCTAAAAAAAACATTAAAAGCCCGTTGGAGTTTGCAGAATGGAATACAGACATCAGAGATATGCTTCAAACTATGGAAAAGTATCATAGAACTTTTTGGTTCTTCCTAACCTTTGTAAAGATCGTAAAAACAAAGACGCACTTTACGTTATGTCAACGGTGACTTAGGATTCATAGCTTGGTTATTGTTAGTGTAATATGATTTTAATGCCAGTTTATAAGTTACATTTTTGTGGTTTTTCATTGCTCAGTGTTTGCGTATAAAAGAGTGAGGTGCCGTTGCCGGGTTTGGCTACACGTTTCTCATTATCGAAATAACTTCAATTGCTCGTTCAACATTGCTGCTATGTCTAAATGCAAGCTACAGCAAGAACATTCTCCCGAAGGCAGGAGACGTTTGTTTGCGATTTCTCAATGAAAATTTCGGGGATTGTGGAAGATGCAATCATATAGCTACAGATATACGGTTGGACAGAAAACATCAAAAATGGCATCGTGGTCAGGAAATTTATAATAAATACTAATACTATAAATTGAGAAAGGAATCAAATGTGAAAGTTTCAATATTGATTAAAAAATGTGAACAAGTGAAAGTAGAGAAAGTTTCTGATTCTGAACCATGGCCAAGTTTTCCTGACATCGACACACAGCTCAACCTTAAAAACCCTACTTAAGGTAAAGTAGGTACAGTAGTAGTCTATTGACGCAACAAACCTGTAGTACGAGACACGAGATGATTTCACCAAATAAAGCTGTGCTGGCTTTGCCATTTACAGGAGTAGGTGGAACACAACACGGCGAGAAGATTCAGGAAGCAAGTATAAATTTCAATGTATTCCGAAGGTTAGAAAGCAATTTGGAGAGGAGGAAGTGGTCCGTTTGCTGTTCACTTCAATCCTATTGCCCGTGTTCCTCATCTCATCTATTAATTGTAGTCCAGAGACCAGAAGATTTACGCAACGACTAAATCTGTTTCTAACACAAAAGCATTAGCCATAAAAACTATGTGAGAATGCAAACCAAATACATTATCAATGTTAATGTTGTATAGAAATGTTTGATAGGCTTTACACGATTTAATCATGACGACATTTTATGTTCAGATTCCTTAAGCATCAATCTGAGGATTCAAATGCCGGTTATTACTGATCAGAAGGTAATTCAAATAGGAGAAATGTCCCTCTGGAAAGTTTACAGAGTTGAGTCCTCAAGTGAACTCTGACTTGAGGAGTCAAAGTTCACTTGAGGAAAGCAATTTCTAAGAAGACTAAAACGACTACTACCTTGAATGAAGCAATTGTGCCTACGGAAAGGGATCAATCATCACTACTTATCCAACTTTTTTCCACTGAAATTCAAGCCGCTTTAGTGAAAATAACAAGGCAATTCCGGTACCTCGTGAAAATGGCAACCCTACTCTACACGTTATGGGTAGAACTTCTGAACGCCAAACTGTTTATATATGGGAATGAAGCCATGGAGTGGGACCCACTCAGTGGGTTCAAGAAAATAGAAAGTCCAGAAGACGCTTGCCAGGCAATTTGAGCTTCTGGAATTTGAGTGAAATTTTGTAATGCAACGGAAAATATCATGTTTAATGACGAAACTTTCAAAATTTCATTTGAGTTTCTGTTGGTTTTAAACATTGCCATCTCAAGGATACAATAGAGAAACCAATTGGAAGTAATGCAGGTTCAATAAGTTGCGTCATATTGATTGCCCCTTTGTGGTTTGGCAGTGCAGCGGCAGCGTATAAAAGAATCAGGTGCCGTTCGACAGCGCCTATAATCGCAATCGCTCTTTTCAACATTGCTGCGGTATCTAAATCTGCATTCGCTAGTTCGCAATGAAAATTCTGGTAATGTGGACGTTATTATGCTGTACACCAACATTAGATATGGAATCGTGTTTAGGAAATTGATACGAATCTCCAAAGTCTAATCACAGGGTCGAGAGAAATCTAATGAAACAGCGCCACAAATGCAATGAAAACGTTGAACATTCGAAAAACGGATGCATTGATGAAGGGTTTAGCCATCAGTCTTGTGTTGTAAGGGAAGCCTTTCTTTGACATAATTTGACAAGGTGGTTCTCAATCTTATTGTATGCAGAGTGAAAGTTGTCCCTTGCTTGTTCGTCGTTCTCGTTCTTATTGAAAGATAGTAGTTTGATTCAAGTTTTACCTTATCGATTGTGTACAATGTAACAGAGCTTACCACGTATACCTTCTTTCAAAATCAAAGTTCAAATCAATTTCTAAGAATACTAAGACGATTACTAATTTGAATGAAGCAATTGTGCCAACAGAATAGGATCAATCATCACTATACTTATCCACACCGAAGTTCTAGCTACTTTAAATAAAAATGACAAGGCAATTCCAGTACCTCCTGAAAATGGCATCTACTCTATACCGTTATGGACAGCACTTGTGAAAGCTAAACTGTTCATATATGGAATGAAGCCATGGAGTGGGTTCAAGAAAAAACAATGTCCAAAAGACGCTTTCCCATCAAATCGAACTACTGGAATTTGGGAGAAATTTTAAAATGCAACGGAAAATGCACGACAAACGTATCACGTTAAATGACGTATTTCTAAAAATTTCCTTTATACCTTATGGCCAGCTCAAGGATACAACAGATATACGAATGGGAAGTAATGCAGGTTCAATAAATAGCGTCATAAGTATTGTCCCTTTGTGGTTTGGCAGTGCTCAACAAACTCCTTATCTGATTCAGGTGCCATTGCTGGATTTGACAACACTTTTTTCATGAACGAAATCACTGCAATCGCTCTTTTCAATATTGCTGCAGTGTCTAAATGTAACATCAACATTCTCCCGAAGGCAGGAGGCAACTGCTAGTTCTCAATGAAAATTCCGTTAATGTGGACGTTGCCGTACACCAAATCTACAGAAATTGGGATGAACAGACAACTTTAGAAACGGTATCGTGTTATGGAAATTTAAACGAATCTCCAAAGTCTAATCACTGTGTCGACAAAAATCTAATGAAAGAGGGCTACAAAGGTAATGAAAACGTTGAAGATCCTAAAATGGAAGCATAAGTGAAAGGTTTAGCCATCAGTCTGGTAAGGAAATCCGTCTAACTAAATTACAAGGAAGAGATTGCTTTGACAGAATCATACACAGGACAAGAGGGGTTCTCAATACTATTATATGCAGTCAACAAAATGTTTTGAAGTGTTTCTCCAATCATTTATCAACCAAGGGAAAATTTACCGAATTATTATTCGTTCCTTTTGAAAGATAATAGTTCGATTACCTGACAATATTAGATAGCTTACTACATGTACCTTCTTTAACAGAGTTTTTGATATTGACGAATTTAAAGATTCACTTTAGCAAAATATGCTGAACTGACAGAAAATGCACAAGATGCAGCAGCAAATATACAAAGCCCAAAGCCAGCACACGAGTGGTTTTCATCATCATCCATCATGGAAATGTGCACCACCGGGAGATGCTGGTTGGCTCTTTGCATATCAACATGTTAGCGTATTTTGTTTACAATATGGTATCGTGTAAAGTGTAAACCAGTTTTTTTGTAGATAACAATGGCTTAATCAAGTTTGTTAACGTTTGTGGTGCCATGAGTGGAAGTAGGCACTTTGAAGTGATTCCAAACGAATATTACATCTGAAAAGAGACTTTTGGAGTAGTGGATTTTGAGGTCGACAAATATAGACATCTTTTATATCGAATTTTGAACTACTTCGAAGGATTGAGAAAGGAATCAAATGAGAAAGTTTCAATATCAAGGGAATTAAATTCTATTATAATATTATCATTGTTCAATATTGATTAAAAATATGAACAAATGAAATATTTAATGGAAGAATGTATGTAAGAATATAGAAGTATAATGTATAATGTATAGTAAAGTATTATAAGACGTATAATGTCCATTATTACGTAGCTGAAAGTATTCAGCAAGTTATAATTTTACTGAGTTGTCTGTCTGTCTGTCTGTCTGTACGCACTCTCCTGTCCACATACGTT
>JAQGAP010001526.1:0-19407 GCA_034697805.1 Orchesella bifasciata
GTACATTGTATGAGCGACCACAAAAAGGCTTGGGTTACTTATCTATAGTTATGTATTTATATATATAATATCTTTGATATTTACAGGATAAACCTGTAGATTTAATTTCGAAAGCCGCCAAGTCTTTACTTTTCTTATCTTTTTGGAGAAGGTAAGCAGAAGTAACAATGGCAGGAAATACGGGAGCAGTGATGAGAGGTATCAAAGCGTCCCAAGAAAGGGATAGGGAAGCAGGTGTGATTCAAATCTAAATTATGATTTTATAGCTTGTTGTTTCTATTGAATAATAGGTGAAAGCCTCTTCTGAACGCTAGTTTAAATCGATCATATTCGTTGTAACGATTTTTACTTAATTGAATATACAGCCAAAATGAATACGGAAGAAGAGGCTGTTAAAAATGAGGGAAAAAACTCTAACCAAAATAGTCAGAGTCTGAATAACGATGAAGAGAATCAAGAAAGTAAATTGTCACTTACGGGTAGCTGGTTTGGCGTACCAGTCGAAGAAGTGGATCCCCTAATTTATGTGGATGTAAGTTTACCAATAAAAAAGCCACATTGATGCGCTTTAGACAAAATTCACTCATGCGTTTGAAAATCTTGCAGACATTTTGTGTGCTGTCAAAGAAATTCGGTCGCCATTACATATTCCGGTATTCTTCCACCAAATCCCTGTACTTGTTGGGACCACTTCACCCCATCCGGAAAATCGCTATTTTGATCACAACGCACAGATTTTTCGACTTGGTAATTATTTTCACCATTCTTTGCAACTGCGTGACCCTCGCCATGATTACTAACATTTATGATGATACGGGAGCTGAAATCGTACCCGCGTATGATGCCATTATCAACTACATCGAGTATGAAATTTTAATAAATTGTATGCTTAGCTCCAACAATAATCGCTCACCACTTTCACTTAATAATTGCCTTCTCATATTTCAATCAGATACGCGTTCCTTGCCGTTTTTTCACTTGAGCTAGTTCTCAAGGTGCTAGCGAAAGGTTTCGTCATAAACAAATTTTCATATCTACGGAACCGTTGGAACATCCTGGATTTCGTAGTGGTGACCTCAGGCTACATCACAATCCTCGCAGACCTTCAAGACACAACTAATACTAACAAGAAAGAAAACAGCTTGGATTTTCTGCGAACCTTTAGAGTATTAAGAGTTGTGAAGACTGTTTCCATTTTACCAGGTTCTTATTTGAGTAATACTACCGCAGCTTCAAAATTTACGTTTTGTTTTCCATCACTCATTTTATTGCCTTGGGCTTTTAGGGCTTCGGATGATGATCAATGCTTTGCTAAGCTCTGTGGTCCAACTTTTGGAGGTCATGGCATTGACAGTTGCATGTCTTATGATATTTTCTCTATTTGCTCTCCAACTTTTCCGAGGAAAACTTCTTCAAAAGTGCGTGCTTATTAAAGGGGGGTCGGAGGATCCAGACAAACTTATTAACGTACCTATTGAGCTGGAACCCGAAATTGAACGGGATAGACTATGGACAGAGTAAATATTAAGCTTAAAATTACTAATATGAGCTACATAAGCATAAATATAGGTGCTGGTATTCTAATGCTTTATTAGGTGGGTTAGTGACTGGAAGCACTGGAAACGACGAGATTTTCCAATCGAAGAGGCAATCCAATGTGGGAATGGGTCGGGTATGCGACTATGTGGGGATGGGTACACTTGCATTGGAGAACTAGGTGGAAACCCAGATGGTGGCTGGACAACTTTTGATAACTTTTTTGGTTCCATGCTCTCAACCTTTCAGCTCTTGACTTTGGACTACTGGGAACGTCTTTACGATTTGGTTGTGTCCACTTGCGGAACCTCAAGTGTAATCTTCTTCCTCCTCGTAATTTTTCTGGGAGCTTACTACCTTTTCAACTTGATGCTAGCTGTGGTTGCAATGAGCTATGAAAATGAAGCGCAGAACTCTGAGCAAGACGCCTTTGCAACCTTTAGTCATAGGTTGACTGCAGCTCGCATGCTCTCCAATTTCAGCTTGGACTCCTTGTCCAAACTTGAGTTGAATAGGTTGACACAGTACCGGAGACGGACGGCGGAAGAGAGAAAGGCTCTTGCAAGAAAGATGCGATTTTCAGGCTATGAAGATGATGACGAAGGTGCAACAGGGGCAGGACTTGGGGATGCAATATTTAGTCTTTTGGGCTTAAACACCGCTCGTCGACCAACCTTGACAAGGGATCCTAGTGCAACTAACTCACTTGCAAATGTTATTGCACCAGAGGTAAAAGTTCCTTCCAAAGCTGAAATGAAGACATTGAAGGATAAGGATAAAGAAGAGGAAGATAAGGCTCCCAGCTCAGGCTCTAACGTTACCCCTCAGAAGGCCCCAGTATCACAAATTGAATTTGGAGAGGAGGACATTGAAGGTGAGACTTAGTAAATTCCACAAATATTTAAAACAACATAATCTAAAAATTGCTTTTGCAGCGGAGGATTTGGAAGAACAGGTTGGACCAAATTGGTACCATCGATTTGCCTACTGTCTGAGATGCAAAATGAGACCGTTGGTTAACCACATGTTTTTTGACATGACCATAACCGTTTGTATTATCGCCAATACGGTGGTTCTTGCTTTGGAACATCATGGGTCGACTAAGGAATTCGAAAATATACTGATTCTTGCGAACCATGTATGAAACTATAAACTAAAGATAAAATGAACGTTTACATCAAATAATTTTATATCATGCGTCGTTTTTTAGTGTTTCATGGCTGTCTTTACTTTGGAGTGCATTATCAAGGTCATGGCGTTGCAAAAACAGTACTTTCAGACGGGCTGGAACATTTTTGATATGGTTATTGTGTTGATAAGCTACGTAGATTTGGCATCAGTCTCCCAAAACACGGGGACTAGAGGATTGAGTGTGATTCGAAGCATGCGATTGGTAAACATGTTCATTGCGCCATACTGATTTATTAGAGATGGCCAGAGTTGCAATTCAATGAATTTTTAAAAAAAATTACACTAGCTCCGAGTTTTCAAACTGGCACAAAGCTGGATCACGATGAAAGTCCTGCTGAACATTATATTCTCGTCATTTGGTGCGTTGGGAAATCTTACTTGCGTTCTGCTCATTATTATCTACATTTTTGCTGTGATGGGCATGCAGATCGTGGGAAAAGAGTATAACTCTGCTGCATTTGATGCTGTCACCAATCCAGACAATTTCCCTAAGTAAGCTCATACAAAACATATTGATTGCTTTACCTTAATTATTTACCATTAATAAAATTGCGTTTAGATGGAACTGGAAACATTTTTGGTATGCATTCATGATGGTATTTCGTGTTCTCTGCGGGGAATGGATAGAGCCTTTGTGGGAGTGTCTTCAGGCTCAAAAGCACCACCTCCAAGAAACTCCAGGTTCAAATGCAATCATCGTAAGCACTCGCCTAAAAAACACACATTTATCATCATATCATATGATAATGTTGTCTTAAGGTACCTTTTCTTTTGCCTTTATTCGTCCTGTAGGCTTACTTCAAGTGCTTCGCAATTTTTCTTCCGATTTTAGTTGTTGGAAATTTCATAGTACTCAACTTGTTTCTTGCCTTGCTCCTCAACAGCTTTGATACGGAAGAACTGAATGCGCAACGTGAAGTATGACAAATGATAATACAATTTACTAATATTTATTCTTTGTAAATTGAGAAATTATTATTTTTAAATAAAATAACAGAAAGAACTGGAAGCAAAAGGTCGTGCAGAAAACATAAAGAATATCGTTGGTCTGCTGCTGACAAAAAATCCAAAAAAGGAATCGATAGCTGATAGTCTCAATGAGGAGATACAAACCACAGTTAACAAATCGAGCAGACCGGTACACTTACCCATTCCACCCAAGTTAAAATAAAAATAATTAGTATGATTTCTACAGAGTTAAATTTAATATAAAATAATACTTGCTGAAAGACACCAAAAGAATCAAAGGCCACTGGTGTACAACCTCCTGCGCCCCAAGAGTCTGAGGCAAGGAAGAATTTCAAAAGAATGCAAAAGAAAGTTATTATGCAAGTTCGAAAGGAAGTCGCTGAGAGAGCGATTGCAAGGGCGGAGAACAGAGCTATGAATGTTCGGAATACGGAGAATAGACTCTTTTTGAAGCCAAATGCTGCAAAACAGATTGCGGAAAGAGATGATGTAATAATATATGAATATTTTATATAAACCGTATGTTTTTTCCCCATGATAACACATGATAATACACCCAATCTCAGCTTACCCCAGAGGGTTCCATACACTCGGACCAGCTACATAATCCTGGCGATTGTTGTCCTGCATTTTGTTGCAAACCAAAATGTTGTCGTACATTACTGGGAGGTCGCCGATGTCGTCGGAGAAGGAGGAGCTGGTCCAAGTTTCGAGGATTTTGTATGAGTATTGTAGCTAATCCAGCGTTTGAGTGGACCATCTTGGCTCTCATATTCGCTTCCAGCATTACCCTCTGCTTTGAGGATATTCATTTAGATAGCAAGCCCCAACTGAAGTACATCCTTTGCATGTGCAACTTTGCTTTCACGGGAATATTCTTTATTGAAATGGTCCTCAAACTGTGTGCTATTGGAATATGGCGCTATTTCACAAGCTTTTGGACAATACTGGATGCTTTCATTGTGTTTGTGAGCTTGATTTCAGCGTACTTTGATATCTCTTTGGGATCTTGCTCCGACACTTCTTCTGGAGGAAGAACGGGAGCCGCTCAGAATTTAGGGGCTTTGAAAGCTTTGAGAACGCTAAGGGCTTTGCGTCCACTCCGTGCCATTTCCAGGTGGCAAGGGATGAAAGTCAGTGGTATTAAAGATTCATTGCAATTTTCATTTCCTACAATTTAACTTTAAAAAAAAGTTTCAATTTGCATTTTCAGATAGTTGTCAATGCACTCACTTACGCTATCCCATCCATTATCAATGTCCTCCTTGTTTGCCTCCTCTTTTGGCTTGTGTTTTCCATCATGGGCGTACAGTTCTTTAAGGGACAGTTTTTCAGGTGTGTTGATGGCCAAGGTGAAAAAGTGGATCCGAGGCTTGCACCCACAAAGGAAGTTTGTTGTGCCAAAGCTGCCTCGATGGGATACTCGTGGATTAACACAGTTTCAAACTACGACAATGTAGTCGAAGGCTACTTATCCTTGTTCCAAGTTGTAAGGAACATTTTTCAGAATCAGAATCCAATTTTTATTAAAGTTTGATACAATTAAACTTTACACGTGAGAATTTCTTTTCGCAGGCAACTTTTGAAGGTTGGATAGAACTGATGGAATATTCAGTGGATGCAGTAGGAGTTGATAAGCAGCCGAGACCAAATAACCAAATTGAATTCTACGGGTTCTATGTTATCTTCATCATTTTTGGTTCCTTTTTCACTCTCCAGCTCTTCATTGGTGTTATCATCGACAATTTCAACATGCTCAAGAAAAAGTACGAAGGGAACATGGTGGAAATCTTTCTAACTCCATCTCAACGAAATTACTACATTGCGATGAAGAACTTGGGAGCTAAGAGGCCAAAGAAAGTGATCAAACCTCCGCAGCACAAGTTTCGCCTGTTCTTTTATGGCATCGCCTTGTCAAGAAAGTATATAATTCACAACTTTGCATAATTTTGATGCTGAATTTGAAGCGACAGCTAGCTTTTTTAAATAATTTAAATATTTAGGTTGGAGATAGCGATATATATCCTCATATTTTTAAATATGATAATTCAAGCCTGTGAATACTACGGTGAAGGGCGGTTGGTAATGGACATTATTTCGGCTTGCAACTTCTTCTTTACTTTAGTATATATTCTCGGTACGAATCTGATTTTGTGAAATAACTTTCACTTCTATTCCATTTTTAACAAGCTACGTTTGAACTTGCAGAAGCCAGCGTCAAGATCATTGGACTGGGCTCAAACTATTTTAACGTTCCGCAAAATGTCTTTGATTTTATTTTGGTTATTGCATCCGCTATCTACGATTTCATACGTGGAAACACCGATGTCATCTTCCCCATTCCTCCAACTCTGCTCCGGATAGCGAGAATAACTCGCATTGGGAGAATTCTTCGCCTTGTGAAATCAGCGAAAGGAATTCGCAAGCTGCTGTTTGCACTCATAGTATCCCTTCCAGCTCTCTTCAACATTGGAGCTTTGCTTGGCCTTATAACATTCATCTACTCCATTTTGGGAATGTCATTGTTTGCCAAAGCACCGAAGAAGTGGTCCATCGACGGCTTGTTCAACTTTGAGACGTTTTCTCACAGTAATTTGATGCTGCTGAGGTTGATGACAGCAGCGGGGTGGAATGAAGTGTTGGATTCAATGACTTTTCTCGAACCCGTTTGTGGCACGTATCGTCATCTTCAATGCGGTCTTCCAGGAGAGCCTGAGTGTCCCAATAGGGCGCTTGTAGTGGCCTACATTGTTTCTTATCTTGTGCTAACATATCTCATTGTAATAAACTTGTACATTGCCATAATTCTGGAGAATTATGTAGAAGCTAGTAATGAAGAGGATGTGGGAATTGTTGAGGATGACTTGGAAATGTTTTATGTCCGCTGGTCAAGATATGATCCGAAAGCTACCCAATTTATAAGTTTTGATGTGCTCCAAGACTTTCTAGATAGCTTGGACCCTCCACTGGGAGTACCCAAACCGAATATTGTGGCAATTGTGGCATTTAATTTGCCAATTGCAAGGGGGAACAAACTACATTGCTTGGATATATTACATGCGCTTATCAGCTATGTTTTGGGCCAAGTGGACGATTCTCCTGAATTTAGAAAGGTAGTAAACTACTATTGTGTATATTCAAATCATCATTATAATCTCTTTATTGCATTATTGAATGAATCGAATTATAGCTTCAAAGCCAAATGGAAAGAAAATTTCAAAAGCAGTTCCCGACACGCCGACTCCTCGACATTGTATCCTCCACGAGGAGATGGAAGTTTGAGAACAATGCGGCTAGAAAGATTCAGCGCTACTGGAGAGCTTATAGAAAGCGAAAGAATGCGATGCCACCGGTGCCTGTGAAGAGTGTACGAAGCAAAAGCGTAAAAGGAGGAGCATCAGCAGGAGGTTATGGTGGCATGGGTGGTAAAATGATGACTTCTATAGCAAAGGTCCCATGATAGTCTTACTTTTCATAAGCATACATCTATTACATAACTATTGATCTGTGAACACTTTTAAAAGCTACATAGTCCTAATAATACTGCTTATATAAACTATACTATATATAGTGTCTCATTTTAAATGTTGTCAAATGTAACTGCTCTACTACAATAAAATGCTTATAAAATACACGCCGTCTTCAACTCCAACACGTCTTTTATCCATAATAATTATTATGCATAAATGATTGACCGACATCGGTCTGCACCTTCCTCCGCATTAGTTGTCTTCAATAAATGGTTAGTAAAATGTCATGGAAATCCAATCTGGATGTGAATGTGCTATAAATGAAGAATTTTTTGGTGGAAACATTTCGGTCAATGAGATTTAAGCAATTTTCCCTCTACTGTTCAGGTGTCTTCATTTCGAGATAGTAACAGAAATGTCCTAACTTTAAATTCGATTTTGACAGCTTTGCTAGCAGAACTCTGATATTTCATTCTGGATCACACCCCCACCACAACGTTATCATGCCTTACGACTCAAAAGATAGCTTGCACCAACGGGTGCGTGGCTACCCATTATGGCGAACTATATATACCACGATTTACATGCTGGTAAGCAAGCACCTTAACTCGCTGTAGCTACACTTAACCGAAAGGTTTATCTATACTCCCATAAATTGGTTCTTTAAAAAAAATTAGTTGAGCGATGTCGTATTTTATGGATGGGTTTTGCCCGTTGCCGGAGTATATTTGGCCGGATGCTGTGCCAAGTTTTTCACCCTTGGCTTCACCTGGGAACTCTCCCTTACAATTACCATCACATTCCTATTGATCTACACCGGCTTGGGAGTGTTCGGCGAGACAAGGTTTTGGAAACACCTTTTCAATTTTGAGAGTATGTACAATCTCATCATCGAAGTGAGTTTGCAGTAACGCTGTATTAAAATCCTGCAAGCAATTGCATGAGGAACAATTTGTAATTCATTTCTAAATCTTTAGATAAGAGATTTTGTGAACTCTGTACTGCTTGTCCTTTCCGTGGTAATAATTTCCTGGATGATACAAATCATGATTACAGACAAGAAGGTAAAAGAAACAGTTCCAGTCAGCGAAGGGATCGGCTACATCTCCCTCAAGTACACTGTTCTGTACATCGCTCGCCAACTGGGAGTGGAGCAAACCGTCGCCGATACCATGGGACTGAAGCCTCCCCACGCTGGAACTTTGACAGACCCAAGCTTTGGTGAAAATGAGATTTATGAGCACGGAGCAGCTTTCATGCTCTCATGGGCAATGCTTACAGCAAGCCTTTGCAAGTTGATCTACTTCAACACTCTCTTCACCTACCTCCGAGCCATGGAAATATTCCTTTCACTCAAACCTACCTTCCGTAACTATCCATTAAACAGCATTACATGATATTTACTCATCCATATTCCGAACAGGGGTAATATGAGATTTCTCAATTTTTGTGCATTGCAATTGCAGCAGAGAATGGTGATGATGACGATGATGATGATTCGGATGATTACGACGATGATGACAGCCAACCACCCACCACACGTCGCTACTACGATAAGAATCTAAGCGCCAACCAGTTCCCATCCAAGTCCAAGTATCCCAGTCGGGCTCACACGCGTGTCACCCCCAACGCAAATAATGCAACTTGGGGCCGTTGATTCAATCAATCATTAAGACGGAAAGCAGACAAAAGGTTGTTTCCAACACTGTATCCTCTTTATTCAAAAACATATTTCAACTCGTAACGCTATAATATTTGTATAATGATATTTATATAATTTACGCTATCAATTTTCCATTCCAATTTTGTGAACATCTTCAAAATCCAATAAAGTTATGTGCTGATAATGCTGATCTCAGCCGCGCGTTCCGTGTAAATGTTGTTTTAAATAATGAAATTAATTTAGCCAATGGGGGTAATTTACCAATAATCATCAGGGACTACATTCTATTATTCGTTATAATATAAGACACAATTATTTAATATTACATAAGTTTTCATTTATAATATTTATGTCATGATATTTGATGGTGGACGGTGGTAGTCTAAAAAAAAACTTGTCGAAGCCCTTGGCAGACTTTGGATATTGAAAAATAAAATAAAAATAAAAAGTCATGATGATATTTTGGAAAAGGAATAATATACTAATTTGCTATGATGTCATGTACGTAACAAGTGTAATCAGGATTGTCATGTACCGTTTACAATAATATTAATGTAGAGATAAGCACTGAATAGTTAACAAGAAAAATTAGTTGTAAGGTGCTAAGAGGTGGAACACCCTAGAGAATGTATTTTGCTACGGCTGCCATTCCGAGGATGACTGAAGCTGGGAAAGCCATCGGGATAGTGGCAGGATTCTTTTGCGCTGTTGGGAAAAATGAACGACACGTTTTTAATTAATTATCTTTATATTTTCTAAATAAAATTGAAATGGGAAGAACTGTGAAGGACGTTGCATCATACCTTTAGACTCTCCAGATTTTCCAACCGAGCTTCCAGCACCTTGGGCATCCTCCTCTCCGGCGGTGTGTTCAGGTTCGCTTTCTGGCTCTGAGGCGGGCTCTGGCTCAGCCTTGGCGTCTTCTGCGCTGCTCAAGGAGACGCATATGACGAAGAGCATTCCCAAAACGAGAGCGAGACGGAGCTTCATGTTCATTTTGAAGGGATTGTAGTAGGCACTGTAATTCACAAAAGAAGGTTCATTCGAAATTAGTTTTAGTGACTAGTTTCCAGCATAATGCGTACTTTTCAAGTAATAAAACTGAAATGAGCTGGACAAAGAGCTATCGATTCTTTCAATCTATTTGTCCTCTGCTATAGTTTATTATTCAAAATCTGATTCCAGGAACTAGCCTATAAATCGTGGTTAGCTGTCGTCCGACCAAGAAATCAAGGATTTTCTCTTGAAGACAGAAATCAATATTGGCAGATTATTGACAATTTTCCCATTTCCCTTTCCATGTAAATTTCCAAGGGAAAAGTTATTGAATATGCATAAAATGTATGGAACATAGCTGAGCCATGTACTTTGGCAAACTAGGCATGTTCATTTCGGTTAAGAAGAATGTTAACTACATTTATCACATATCGTTGCTTTTCAAGCTCCAGCCAAGTCTTTACAAGATACACTGTGAATTATTGACTACAAAAGTAAATCAATAGGCGACCTTTCAAGTGAAACCTCCTAAAATCTAGTTAGTTGACTTTGCATATTATCTATTTTCCCTTTCTATTAGCACACCATATGTTATCCTTATCCTCTGTGTAATGGTCAAGGACACACATGTAAGGCTGTATGGATTAACTATCATCGGTTCCATTGAGCCAGCTTGACTGTGAACAAAAATGAAGAAGACCGAAACAAAATCCCATAAAAATTGATTGCTTTTTTACGCTTTAAGTAACTTTTGTGTAGGAAATATATGCGAAAACCTGCTTCACTGAATATTACATTGCCCTTCTCTGCTGCTCTTTGTCTTTGACCACGTCAGACACTGCGGCTCTTATCTGGTTGAGTAAATGCATAAGATAATGGAATTTACACACATTATTACCAGTAAATCTATTAACTGTTTTTGTGACGTTGTTAGAAGCTTTACTTGTTTTTATCGTGAAGACTTCCAATATGTATTAAAGCTCATCATATCTTTTTGCTACCTGTTTGGCTGACGCGATGATTATGGAAATTAGTGCCAGTGGTTGTAAATTATACACAGAATACTGGAACTCATTACCATTAATCACTTGGTTTTGGCTAGTATACTCTGTTGCTGGAATTTAGGCCCGTAAACAAACCAATGTGACCTTCACTTTTAATTATGCCATCATATTGTTTCAGTGTGGATGATATGCATCGGTTGGTATTTGGTTTTGGGCTAAAAGTTTCCAGCAAGAATATTTTGACCAAGCTGACTGACGGCCAATTGAAGAATTTGCGGCGCAATTATTTTTAACAGCGCAGTAGATAAGGTTGAGGATTGTTAAATTGTTGGGAAATGTTGGTCATGATCGTGAAATAAAACGTATTTCAATAATTGCATTTATTTCTTCGGATGCAACAAAAGGAATGGTATGCGGAACAATCAAAGCAGTACTCAAAGCATGAACAGGATAAGTTTACATCCAAAACCAACCTAACGGCATATTTGTGATGAGCGAAAAAGGACCGATAATTCATTATTGCAAAAATGATTTTGCATTTTTTTGCACTTGTACTAGAAAAAACAAAGATGATGTATAAGCTCACATTACTTGCTTAGATGCGTCTTGAAAATCTCAATTTTAATGTAATATGATTACTACACTCAACCTTATCCTTATTTCTTATCACCACGAACAGAATCCATGTATCAGCACAGCGAGATATTATTCATACTTTTTTTTTAAAGGTGACGATGAATATCGCAGCAGCTACATAACGGAGCTATGCAGTCGAAATATTTCAGGGATGCTTTAATAATTTATTCGCAATCCGAAGGAAAAATCTTGTATGAAATGTAGCCACCCACTTGCTCAACTACATACATATCTATATGGATCTCAAAAGAATTTACGATTTTGCATTTTGCGGTTTGCATTATTGCACACTACCACACCACCATTATTACATGTGTCCTCTGTGGATATGTGGTTTAAATTTGAAAAAAAATATGTGGGACGAGAGGAAAGTACACGAAAAGTCGTGCTTGAATTTTTTACAAAAAGGTACTCATTCCATCGCTGTACTGTACCTGCTCATTGTTTACAGGAGTTTAGCATTGGAATATAAAAAAAAACAGAGTAAAAAGGTCAATTAATAACTGCTAGGTTCCTGTCAATAAGTGCATAGATCAATCCTAGCTAATTAGAGGGTTCATTACATTCCTCCACTTGTGCAAGCTGCCCCTCTCACCAAAAGACAATGGAATTTTAAGGGATGATCGATGTGCATCTCATTACCCATTGCCCTATTGCTCAGTAGCTTGCCCCTTGGCTTTTTGAAGAAGGAGATGAGCACGATTTCAAAATCCATTGAAACTCATTTCGTTATTATTCTACCTTGTACTTCAACCTCACGTGGATATGAGATGAACCTAAGTATATAACAATCGAAGAATTCACTCGTTTTTGTTTGAAAATCTATACAAACTTTTTTTGAACCGGTTTCAACAAAAGATGCAGTCAACTGCAAAAAATTGAATGAATCATAAGTATGTATGCATGTGGGTTTAGAAATGAAATGAGTGACTTGCCATTCAATTAAAACACGTCTTTGGTTATTGTTGTTGTATGCAAATGCAAATTCGCAATGCCCCTTTGCAATTTCTGTTCCTCAACAATGATAATGATGATCTTGATGAATGAATGAAATAATAGTGACCTAGACCAAGAAGAAGAAAGTTGGAATGAGGAGTGAATGGAAGCCACCAGTCTGTAAAAAAATTGGTGAGTCTGCTCTCTGCTGAATTCGAAGATTGAAACCATTATTTTCGTCTGCTTCTTTTTAGTCTGGTAATGTGGAAGTCTGATAGAAATAATAAAAACTACCACAAAACTGATAAGATAAAGTTGTGGAAGGAATAAATATTATTGAGAGTGAATTTTTGCAATGTTGCAAATCCCTTCTCAACAATGTTGATTTATTAAGTAGGAAATTAGTATGTATCACATTCTTCAATCAAGTAAAAGGATTCCCTTGAGCGAAATATAATGATAATGCACTTTTTTATTACTACTCCCTTCTTTACGCTATAAAAAGAACCCCTGTGAATTTTGATTTCATATAAAAAAATTTTTTTGTCATGATTAGGAGCGATATATATCATGATGTTCATGAACTCTTTCTTCCTTTTATCAGATATGTTCTGTTGTGACAGAACGGACTATCTAAATTGGTCTTCTAACATGTCAATAATATTATTGTTGATGGATATAAAAGCGCATATATGATACGAATAGAATATTATTTTGAACTTGCAAATCTAAACGAGGACTTAACATCGAGGACAGTAGGTCTCTAGTGTCAGTTTCTGTTTCTAGTGAACTGAGGTTGCATCTCTCAAATGAAATTAAATGTTTAGGAAGTTTTTATATCCCTTTCCTTAAGTATCCGCTAGAAATTCCCATGATGGTGTAATAAAACCAGAGTAGATACATCCCGAACGAAAATGGCTTTATGAAAGTATTTATTTTTTAAAGTGGCTTGCTTGTAATGATCATAAAAACAATACGAGCGTTTTATTTCAGTTGCCGATTGCATTGAATGCTGAATGGAAAGCACTTAAGCTCAAGAGTGCCTAATTGTATTATTGTGAAATACGCGGAAGACCAATTTTTCAAGGTCCATCAATCACACCAGCCAGTTTGCTACGTTACTTTACGAGGACTATAAAAACCATCAGCGTCACAAGTGCGGCAGCTACCTTAAATAAAACAGGATGTCATTCGATGCATTCTCGAGAGAATAAATTGCACGCATTTAGACAAAACTAGACCTAGACATTGCATTCATCATCTCATCACCTCATTTCATTTTTTGACTGACACTTACACAAAATTTGTAGCACATAACGAGACAACTAAGACACACAAGTCTCAAGTAGAAAGTTCAGAAGATAAATTACATTTTAATTCGTAAATTGTTTGCTTTCAATATTTTTCATATTTTAAGAAGGAGGATCAAGTTAGTGATGATACATATTAGAGTAATCAAATAATTATTGTTTTTCTACAAAAGTCATTCATAGTGGTTCAACTAAAAATTAGTAAAATATTATTGGGTCTCACAACTCTTGTTCCTAAAAGCCTGCTCTACTGCTACTGCTGCTACAGTTTTTTTTGTGAAAGTCACCTCCAATTTTCCAATTACTTATCATATCATATCAGGTTCTGGTTACAGAATGGCGATGAAATGGATGCAAGTCAGAAGCCTGCTCAGCACTTGTTTTATGCAAATATTTGGACTACATGATAAAACACGATGAGTATGATGATGACGAACGATGAAAACCTGTGAACAATCCCATTTAATATGGATCTAGCAAAACTGTTTTTTTTCTTCAAAAAATGTATTGTATTTCACAAGAAAATTCATATAACCAGCTTTTCTCAACTTTCATTCTGGTCATTTTACAAGTTTTGCATGAATATTTGGAAAACTGTTTTTCGTTGATATTCAATAATAAAAACGTTGGAGGACAATGGCACTATATGCACGTAGTACTAGAATAACAGTAGCATCATTCTATGCATATCTCGTTTTCCTCAACAAAAGATATCTATTTAGGCATGTGCTCTTCTTTTCACTTCATTCATTGAATGAATGAATGTATGCATTTCTTTCAGAGTCTAAATCATTTCCCTTCTTTTCTTTAGTTAGTTTTTTGACTTGATGTGAGCACAAATGATATTAAGGATGTAACCAACTATTTTTCTTGTTGGATGTACAGTTATAGCCTTCAAAGCGTATGTGGAAGCGTGATAAATGCCAGCCATGATTAATGTTAGAGTCGCATCGCACTTGGCGGCACAAGCAAAACAAGAGACTCACAAGAAGAAGAAGAAGAATTGTAGAATGGAAGCTCCGTTTTTTTGAAACTTTTTGATATACAAATTACTTTGCTTTGTTGCGTCGCTTCATTCAGAGTCAGGAGGAATTCTGTTATTAAGTATGCCCAAGAAAAGGACTGTGAAGTGTAAAGCAGGAAAAAGAAAAAGTAATTCTGATGCACGCTCCTCCCCATTCTCTCCCCCTGAATGCCCATCTTGTTTGCATATATTGTGTGCGAATAAACAATATCCAGCCTTGTCCTTGTCTTGGCCTAAAAGCCTAATTTTTCATGTGACACCTTCCTTTTGTAGGCGAATTAACGAGATTCCATGTGATGAAAGTAAATCAGTTTTAGTTTTGTTGCTTTGTCCGCACAACATAAACCAGCCAACCAACCACACCACCTGACATAAAAATACGTATCCTTAACTTTGATTATGACTCAAAGTTATAATATTATACCGTCAAGATCCACTACCGCATGCAGACGACTGCGACACGACTCAAAAAACCTGACTTATGTCCTGTCTCATCAGTTTTCTAACTTGCAAAACAACACGAAGGAATTCATTTTAGGTGTGCGGTCACCCTGCTGTCTGGCTGCCCTGAACAAAGTTCTCAATCAAAGTAATATGTAGCTAGCTCTTCAATTAAGTATGCAGATTTTACTGCGTTGCAAAAAAAAATGTCGGAATTTCAACTTGATTTGAATGGAAGCAACCGCATTTTTTCATAGTGCCAATTCAAAGCATGTCATATCAGAAAAGGAGCAGTCTCACAGGGAGAAGCTGAACATAGGTATAGTTTGTGGTAGCTATAGGCGCAAGTATGATAAATATGGTGGCACAATTAAATGCGAAATGAAGTGATAAGAGTGATATACATGATCAAGAATGAAAACCAACAAGACAAGCCTCTCTCACTTCATATCAAACAAAGCATGCATGATCCTCATGGGGAGCAGCAACAGTATTGCAATTTACAGTCGGCAATTGCACGATTCTATTAAGGAAATCACACCTCAGCAGTTTCAGATTGAGCAACCAAGGAAAAAATATGTTTGTAATGTAATAAACATCCTATATTATTGTTATTATAGAGTCTAGAACTCTCCCTTGAAAATTGCTTACACACTGTAAATCCTTTTGCAATGCTACTATAATAATGTAAGTATGCATTTTTGCATTTTAGTTGCAGCTTCAACTGCCCAATGAACGCAACAAAATATCAAGATTGCAATCTTTGGACAGTATAATACCTTGTCATGTCGTGTGTACAGCTTGTACACTATAAAAAGGAGGAACAAACAAGACAAGCAGAAAATGCCCCCAAAGCACATAACCATTTAGTGTTACATTTACAAATATGATTTTTGAGATATGAAATGACGATGATGCTAATTCTAGTAGATATGAACTGAATGCATTAATGCTGGGAGCAGAATGTAATAGTAATAACTAACTTGGGCAAGAATAAGTAGGAGGAACGTGTTTAAACATGAGCTTAAGCACATTCACATGGGATAATCATTAGCAAAGTGTGATATGAGCAGAAACAACAACTTTTATTAAAGTAAAACGAAAAATTATTGCAATTCTGATTGTATCCCTTTAAGGGGGAGGAATCAAACTCACGCGACAGAGACTTTACTCGTCGTAAAAACGGTATTCATACTCAACATCCTCGTTAACCTATTAAAAATGCATTGAAGACGAAGAAAAGAGTAATAAATTGATGGTAGAACACATGCTCTTATCACACATCACATCAAATCCAAACGTTTGTTAGTTATCATATCATCTTGTCGATGAAGATTGGTTTTGGTCATAAAAACATTTCTGCTTTAGCTTTTGTCAAAAAAAAAATTAGCAATATATATGATTTGATGTGTGCTCCTTTTTCGTAGATGATTTGAGATGAGAACTGTAAACGGTTTCGGCGGATGCTCGCTCTTTTTGTTTTTAAAGACTTGCCGTCTCTTCTTTAATCTCTTGAAGAATTTATATATGGCTGACGTATGAGGTTTCTGTGTGCGCAGGCTCACGACAACAGATTATAAGCGTGTAATGTGGGCCATGCAAAAAATATCCTCCTCCTTTCTTAAGTTTCTCTGTCATAAAACACGTTTTTCGGCTGTCATTAGCGGATTAAGTTTTTTACATGTTTGCTGCAAAACGACGTAGCTAATTCTCTTTTAGACGTATCAGTTATTATCCCAACACACCCGATACTTAAAATGTTATACTTCTGACAATAATTTTAGTGCTGCAATAAAAAAATGGGGAAATTCCGGATATAAATAATTTCATTAGCAGAACAAAAATAACTTTATTGTATACTTCGATTAAGACTCGTCATTAAATATTCATATAGATGCCACAACACAGCCGTAATAAAAGGTTCAGAGAAGGACAGGGGGCAATTAGTTCACTGGACCAATAGGGCAATGCCCTTATCCTGGACAGAAACCAAACCCAAACTAATATTTTTGCAATCGATTAAAAACGATTTTCCATTCAGTACCAAGTACCAAGTACATATAAGAAAAGTGGGTAGATGGATATCAATTCAATATAGTATTAGCTTTTCTTAGGTATCATGTTTATATGCATGAGCCACAACAGTGGCAAGACCGACTCAACCTTATACTTTATTGTGAATTGTTGTAAGTGATACCTACATCTGAAATATAATGCATTTCTCCACATACCCATTAAGTTTGGTCCTGATGGACTCGACAGTTTTCTTTTCTAAATTTTCGGCCCACACTTTTCAGCATATTAAATCGCTTCACCTTTTCCTGATGTGTGTGTGAGTGTGTAGTATGCGCTTTAGCAAAATCAAAAAAGGTCAATGGTCTTTTTTGGAGTGATCGAGTTTTTCATTTTCATACAAGCATGCATGCATCCATACCACACTCTGGTTTCCTTCCTCTTCTTCTCCCCATAATAATAATCACAATCAGAGTAGACCAGAGAAGTATATAGCCTCAGCATGTTTGGTGTGTGTGTGTGCGCAAAGTAGGTAAAATACATAAAACACTTTAGTTTACATAAAGGTAACATGCACGCTTCTGCATGGTATGTTCTGTTGCATGTGTAACTAAATGTAACGAGTCCAATCTACATCCCTAATCTAAGCAACTCAAGCAAAAGCAATAGACATGTCAATAGTTTTTACCTGGTTTTGCTAAATCCCAATCATATTATGCAGATTACTCCTTCCAACCGCAGCCAAACCCAACCACCTGCATTGCAATTGAATCTTGACTAAACCCAGCTATGTACACACAGTCCAACACCAGCCAGCCACCCATGTAAATCAATCTTTCTCTTTCTAGAGCACTTCAAGCTTTTGCTATATTCCATCTCCATCATTTCTCAAGCTTGACTTATCTTTCTGGGGTGAAATGGGATTTTGGCTAAATGAGATCCTATTCATGACCTGTCACGTTCACCTGACATCAGACATCCCCATAATCTTCTAGAAACTCATGGTGCGTGCCTTTCCTTCATCATCATCATCATCGTCGTATGAAAAAAAACAGCTGAAGCTGATGAATGAAATGAAAGCAAGCTTGTTCATTTTTATATAGCAAATGATGATGATGACGGGATGGCGAAAAAATATCTGCGTTAGGAGAGAACTCGATCGATCAACAACGATAAAAGAATAATCAATCGATGTGTACTCTGGGATTTCATTGTCTGGGGCTGATCACTGATCATAATCTCCATTTTTATAGAAAAATTACGAACCGTGCCTTTCACACGGCAATATTCTAGGAAGTTATACTGACAAGCCTTCATCATAAATATTTTTTATTATTATATGGGCTACCTACTACCTAGTCTGTAAAAACACATTTGCCTAATGAATGCATACGTGATCTAAAATTCCTATTAAATTAGAGCACTTGCATATATACATTTGATTTTTTGCAAAGCTGATGTGATGATGCTAATGGTGAGCAAGTCACAAAATGACAAAAAAAGGGAGTGGTACTTCACATGCATTTGAGAGTTCTTTACCGATTTGCTTTCATCATTCAATACTATTACGTTTAATGCTCCCCTTTCTAAAGAGAAATGACAGGGCATGCAACGAACCAATGTAAAAGCAGTCAAATATTGAAAAACAGAGGGGGATGACGGAGATGAATATCTCTCACGTAGGTCCTAATTTTATACATACATATGCATGTTACCATATTTCACGGGTTTTAGTATGAATTTATTTGTGTGAAATTAAAACCGGACGTGTGTGTATTCCCTTTCCCATCAATCCTATTCCAGAATGTAATTCATGCTTGAAATGTAGTGCAGTGTTCCATTTGTACAAAATAGTCATCATCATATCAATTCAGATGGGATAAATGGACAGCTCCTTTTTATGGTTGTCTCGATGGTCCCACGACATGTTAGTGTTATGCAATAGTCTCCGTTCCAAAAAAAATCATTTTCAGGTAAAACGGACAAATCGATGCCAACTTTTTCATGACTGGACGCTTTTCGTATGACTCTGAGCAAACAATATCCAGTTTTTAATGGAGTACCCTGTCCACTCGAATCCGGTCAATTAATCACGTGGATATTTGGCAAAGGCATAATAATAACGTACCCATGTTTTAACTGAATTTACCACATATTGCTACCCGAATTGACCACATACTAAATTTTACCACTTCTGTGAATAATTGCCAAGCTTTTT